>PNEQ01124044.1:0-57840 GCA_003012365.1 Medauroidea extradentata | reverse complement strand
CTTGCAGCGATAAATAATCTTCTATTAACGTTACGCTCAATATAGGGATGCACCCAACACCCCCGTCGTTTTCTTCTGCGTCTATGAATATAGTAGTGCACAATTACATCTTCATCGCTCGACGACATTGTTCCGACTGAAGCGGCTGCAGCGGTATATTGTACGCTTGCAATACGCTTCGTGTGTAAATTATCAAGCGAATAAGCATCGTCGCTGCATGACGAATCTAGTACGCGTCTATGATGATACGCCTCGTGTGGAATTAGCGGATATTCCGTGTATTTCCATGTTTTCCTACTACTGCACAGTTTGTATTACACGCGCAGACATTAACTGAAGTGGTCCAGAGAGGTTAGACGTTTCTCGTCTTTAGTCGTTATGCGCGGAAAGACACTGACGTAAAATGCCGAACAATCGTGCAAGAGTGAAAGAAATAAAATATAACATTTTTGTCTGGCAACTATTGTTGGCGAAAGCGTCCAATGCCAAAGTTTGGAGCATTGTAAGAAAAACTCCCTAAACAGTAGGGTTTATGAGAAATTTTTCAACCATACGCAGTATAGGACACAAACCATACTTATTTATTTATTCACAACTTCAGAGGCGCAGTTAAGCCAGAGTTGCCTTTTCTTACACTGGATCCTACTTCACTGTGCAGAAATTTCATAAATAAATATTACATATAAAATTACTAGAATATAACTTAATACTATACAATTAAAATTACACAAAAATAAACAAATTGAATAGGTTATTGTTAAACGGCACCAAGTCCAAATTTCTAGACAAATCTATTTTGAATAGTAATTTAACATTTTTGGCATGCTGGATTTATAGAAGGGGAAAATAACTTTCCCTTACCTTATGTATGTACACAGAAATCCTGTACTTTTTTTTGTAAACTAGGTTAAATGAACTAATTTCCTGAATTTAATTGATTTCACATACTTACGATTTTTTTGGACATAGTGCCTTTTAACAATGACCGATACAATTAGATCACACTTTCACTCCCTCATTCACTCACATGCATACACACAAACATGCATAAAACAAAAATTACACAAAAAGTATATCAAATAGCAAACACTGTTTCTCACTCGTTAATTCACACTCATGCATACACATACAATTCAAACACAACTTCTCGAAAACGTAGCTTCATCTACTCAACCACTAGAGTGAGTAAGATAGTACATATTTACTTTTCTCTTAAAAGTACTTAAACTTTTTATATTCCTGCATTCAGATGCAAACTGTTCCATGCTTTAGACGCAGATTGTACACAGAACAACTGTCCCTTGTACTTTCACTATACATTATACTGTTTCATAAAATGTTTAGAACCTCTATCATTGTTGAAAATAATTGACCTACCTACTTGATACATATGTACGGTACATTAACAAACATTTTTAGAGTGTTGTTTTCATATTATGTCCAGCCAATTAAGGAAATTTTATTTGAAATGGAGAGCGTATTATTTGTCATCGGTCGGTTGTACCAAAGTGTCAATCTCTTCTAATAGAGACGCCAAGAAGGGAGAATATCCATTTGTCAGTCATCAAGATAAATGAGAAGCTCTGTTGGTGTCGGTGTTGTTACAAAGCCAGTTCTTGTAGAGTTCTGGAACTAGCAGACATCACAGATGTCCACAGGTTTGTTGTTCTTGTTTACTGCGGGAGTCGTGGCTCAGAGGACATATTGGGGCTGCAGTGGGGCCGGGGTAAGGATAATTGGTGGAATGTCCTGAGAGACAGGCCGGACCCCGGGGGTGTTTGTCGGCGCGGACACCTCGACAATGCCGGGCAATAAGTCACTTCCTTCCACCCCTCCTGCAGGGCAGCTGTCGCCCTGGGCTACTCGCCTTGCACCGCAGCCCAGCCAGGCCCATCAACTCTGCGCTGATAAACTGTCGTCCAGCCAGGGGGGTGTGCGCCCCGTCGACCTGACCTGGCTTCCGAGAGCCTGTTTCCCTCGCTCAGGACGTCTTTATTGACGGCGCGGTATTGTTTCTGGGGGCCCCCTCAGCGGGGCAACACGAATTCGTAACAGTCCGGTAGCTGTAAACATTACGGTGACCTGGCTGGTGAGGCATGCAGCTCTCAAGTCAGTTGAAGACTATACGTCCTTCGGGATAAAGTGAGCAAAAAAATTTTGTCTCTGAAAAAAATCACTAGCCATTACTGCATATAATTGTACATTAACAGTACTTACTTTGTTCGTTGTACGGTTGGCAGCGAATTGCCGAATATAGTTCCGTGTGTTTTCCTATTTAAATACAACAGTAGTGAAATAAAATCAACTGAATTGGACATATTCGGGTTATACAAATATGTTATAAATATTTTTTATCAAACTATATATGTTCCTACCGACTGCACAATTTATCTCACATGCGCAAACATAAAGAGACATGTCCAGAAAGGTTAGAATAATAATTTAGAAATATTATTTATTGTGACTGCCGATTTTTTTTATTAAGGCAATTTTTTTTTCTAAAAATAGACATAGCTGAACTGGTAAACGCAAATTCCATCAGTTTGCCATTGTTGATATGCTTAATTTATTTATAACTTTATAATGTATAATTACCATGGTTAAATGTAAGAAATTTCGCAATGTAAAACTTAAGACGTAAATAAAATAAAATAACTTTTAATTATGATATAATTTGAACAATATCATCGTTAATTATGTAACTTTTTTTTACACTTAAAAATGGCAGGGCGCCATATATATAATCTAAAAAGAAAAAAAGTAACTAGGATTTCAGAAGAGCTCATTTTATCCCGAACGACCTATTTTTTATTTATTTTATTTATTACGTCTTTAGAGGCGTAGTAAAATTGATAACAATTCTTTATTTAACTCTTATACTTTATGTGCGCACTTTGTTTACAACATACTGCTTTGTTTGACTACTGTGTTGAAGAAATTAATTTTTCGAAATAAATTTCCATAGTTATGATAATCCTAAGGGCGCCTAGCTGCTCGTCAGAGGCTCAGAATTCGACCGAGCTATAAGGGCGACCTTGAAGCGCGCATCAAATGCCGCATCGCCACAACGTTCCAAGCGCTGAACTATCGTGTAAGATTCACGCCGATACAATTTTACTATTGAACTCTAAGAGGTGAGCATATAATTTTATTTGTGTAAAGTCTACAGCAATGTTCATTGCACATCTGTAGGCCTATCTGAGTTTCACGTACATCCGGTTAGTAGCCGACATTTTGTAGTACGGCAGACTGAAAAGGTCGATTTTATTTATTTATTTATTTATTTACGTCTTCAGAGGCGCGGTTACGGCAGAGTCGCCTTTTCTTACACTGGATCCATTACCAATACAATGTCACTGAGCAGAAATTTCATAAATAAACGTTACATATAAAATTACTAGAATGTAACTTAATACTATACAACAAAAAATACACAAAAATTAACCAATTAGCTCACACTTTCACCCAATCATTCACCCACATGCATACACACAAACATGCATAAAAACAAAAATTACACACACACACACAAATCAATTAGCTAACACTTTCTCACTCATTCATTCACTCACATGCATGCATAGCCTATATAAACACAACTTCTCGGAAAATGTAGTTTCATCCACTTCGAAACAGTGTTTTAATTAGCGTAGAGTCATAACAACAAATTTACCGTCCTTCTCTGGAGTGTGTTTTCTTATCGTACATGACACAATGGTATATGTGGAATAGTGCCGAGGAAAATACGGATTCTCGAAAACACTGCAATGCATTTGAAGCGAGCGGCAGGCGGTGCCCTTAATTTTAAAACTGTATTCTTTAAAAATATTAAATATGCATTAAATTACATGTTTTGACATGTTCTAGGGCTTCGAGTCAATGAATCGTTATAGTGCAGGCCATCTTCGTTGTTAGCCTAATAACCATAAGAACATACACTTGAAAATACGTTCCGATAATTTTAAAAATTCATTATGCTTGCTAGAAACATTAATTTCGGTCCTCTCAAAATAACTGAAAAAGTTTTTTCAATTACTGCTGTAGCTACGAATATACCACCTGAATACGTAAAGTGCATAACGAGATGCACGTGTAGGCCTGCACTTCATACTGGAAAAAAAAAATGAAAATTGTTGGGTTACCCCTTAAAGTCCCATAGGAAAAAGGCTACTATAGGCCGTTCACGATAAAGAGCACTGCATAAAGTTTTCTTTCAGCCGTTTTGCAGCCATCTTTACTATTTTTAACATGAAAACTTTCACGTAACTAAAAACCAGTGTAAATATTTCAACACTCTCAAAAGTTAACATGTATTGGCCCAATGAAACAAAATTTTAATTATTTACAAGTACTGCTGAGTGCTCAGTTTATAGTAAACTGCCTACACAAGGAAAACCTTGCAGGCCAGTTTGGCGCGCTGCGAATAGAGGTGATGTGCGTCTCGTTGAGCGTGGGACACTGGTTCTTATCGCACAGCCGTCCAGTACATACTCATCTTCAGCGCTGACCCTCTTCACTCACGTTACTGGCCATATCCAGCAACTTACAGTGGCCGTTTGCCAAGCAGCTCAGCGGTGTGCAGAGCTTCGTCCGCTACAAGTTTATTCGAAAGCTGCTAAGCATTCGTAAGTTATAGGCTATCTGCTTATGAATAGCATCCAAAGAACATTACATACGTGTCTTTCCACTTCATGTCTGGTGGTCACACCATTCGCCTCCCACTAAGACGATCCGGGTACGATTCCCGACGGGGTTGGACCACGGACGATGCCGCTGGTCAGCGGATTTTCTCGGGGATCTCCTGTTTCCCCCGATCTTTCATTCCGGCGCTGCTCCATACTCACCTCATGTCCCCCCTCACCAGCGATAAAAACCCCGATGTTAAGCGCTGACAAAAGTCACTCTCACTCTAAATTTATTTTTACGCTGCCGATTATAGCAAAAACGGGTGTTTCTGTAGTACTTTTTAGGTATGAAAATTATTTTGAAAGGTATTGGCGGGTACAATACACCTTTATACTTAATGTTACGTCATAAAATGACAACAGACGTGAAACTGCACGTCATTTCAGTGACATACGCTTAGAGGCTTTATGCGCGTGCTGTGTCGTCCTTAACGCTTCCGCATTTCTATTCTGAGCCTCTAACGCTCAGGTCACCGCCTAGAGATTCGCCTAACGGAAAACTATGTTTTCTAACGAAACTGTACACTTTTATGTAGAAAATAACGATTTTACAGCTATTTTACAACTCCACGAAAAATCATTTCAAATTTGATTTTATATTGCTATAAACATTATTTTGAGATCCTTAATCACCATAGGAAAGAAAGACATTAATATTGATACGTCATTTGCTTGTAGTTCATGTAATGTGTTATTAAATGTAATGTGCACTGTATCTCAAGTTAAAGAAAATGACATACGCTGCACAAATGCACAAATTAAACTTCATTTTGGTTTTATTCCTTTGCAATATAACTACGGTACAGTGAAAGTACAAAATACATATCAGTCAGCAGTTTCAGATTTTTCAGTAATAGTTAAAGACCGGGAAATGTCGCGGGTTCAACGCCCAGCCGGCTAGACTGCACAGTACTGTATACACTATGTCCTTAGATACTTGTACATTGTCTGTTGCTCCAGTGAGCGGCCAATTATGTGTCTGACAAGAGGCGCTTATGAAAATTCACGAGGGTAGAGTAGGTCAATCAAATCTCAAGTTTTAGGTGTTAGAAATTTTACCCTAGGGAATTTTACCCGTGTACGAAATTTCAACTAATGGCCTCTCGGTTAACTACTAAAACTATTACAATATTGAAACGTAAATATAATACGCGTAAAAAATGCGCTATGGATGTAGCATTTAGAAAACTATTTATCATGTAGACAATATGTTGGCTTTTTTTTTTTTTTTTTTTTCGATTCCCGACATTTTAAAACCTTGAATAATTTTGCAGGCGTTTATCAAATCCTGGTAGTAGTCAAAACCTGGTCACGTAACTAAAAAAATGTAACCAACTCCAGCGAGTGAATTTCCGTAAGCGCCTTGGGTAGCGCGACGGCAGTGAGTATTTTCATACAGGTCTGCTATTGGTCCACAGTCCTAAGTAACAGTTTCATTAACTGAGAACCAGTCACGAAAGTATTGTAAGTGCACAGGATTTTGAAACCTAACGCCTTTGAAAATGAAGTCGCGAAATTACCGGGCCTCTAGTTATAGGTCATAGACAGACCCCCGTAAATTTCGCGAATTCATTCGAGAAGACGCCGTAACTTAACGTGATTGGTAGATATGATGGTTTATCGCGAGAAAACTTGACTGTTTACTGGGTTTCAACGCTCGTTCAGCTTATTAAAATATTACTGGCTTTCACTTGTACGTAGAGCTGTTGCCCTATTTGACAGAGCCAATAAGAATAACGGTATTGTAATGTTTGATGCCTATTATTGGTCTACATACAGCTATGTTGTGTCAGTGTTTTCAAGGCTATGTTGGCTAAAAAAAAATTTCGCGATATACCATCATCTCTAGTGACTGGTAGAACTGGTGATTTTTGTTTAAAAGTACGGAACATTTTGTATCAGTGCATAACCCTCTCATCTGCAGCTTTGCTTCGTGATTATTAGCAAAGTGTGCACAGGTGTCGCTCAGTTTACTGAGCCAACGAGAATAAGGTTACTGCGACAACACAGTCTGTGATTTGCGGGTAGAACAGTAGACGCTGAGAGTTATAAACAGCCAATCACTGACCATGAAGCAGGGCTGCGTATATGCACACGAGGCATTGAAACAAATTGTTGCATAATTCTGTTCACCAAAAATCATCAGCGCTAGTAATTGGGCCACAGTTTATTAAATTCGTCCTTGTGGACTGTGAACCAATAGCAGGCATGAATGAAAACACACTCTGACTCATGGGTAGGGACTGGAAAATTTCGCTACTCAGTGGAACAGCAGACAATGAACGATTAGACGGGGCTTGAGTATGCATAGTACACGGTCGTAGAAGAACAGGTCTGGACACTCGCCTATCTAACAATGTATTTTGCTTGACCCCTTTGTTGTTTGGCTGTAGTTCGTCAAGTTACCGAGAATGCCGTACTTTTTGGCGCTGTTTTCCGGGCGGTCGAACTCAAACTCCGTACACTTTTTTCCATTGTTAAATTTATAAAGTAAATAAAGATTGCTGGAGCCTTTTCTTAAATTTGTGAGTGAAGAAAGCATTTCATAAATTGATAAAAAAATACGTTTTGATAAATTGTTTATCTTAGCGGAAAGGAAGTGGGCGGAGTTTAGTCCGACCGCCGTAACAGCAGCGCCAATAAAACACAATATTCTCGGTAACTTGGTGAACTACAGCCAAACAACAAGGGGGTCAAGTTTCCAGGCGAGTGTCCAGACCTGCTCTTCTACGGCCGTGGCATAGTATAATGGATTCTAGTCTACAGGTCAATTTTCCAGTCCCTACTTATGACATGTACAACTGGCCACTCACAGGAGCAGCCAATGTACAAGACAAGTGGCTGAAGACAAGAGTGTACACAGGACCATGGTGTCCAGCATGCAGGCAATCGAACCCGCGAAATATCCGGATCTCTAGTTCAAGAATAATAATACAAATGCCGTTGTGTCAGTAGAGCCTATTGTAATAAGTGCAAATGTAATGGTATTGTTTTTCACGCGCCCAGCGTGACCTATGCGCACAAGTTCATATTGCAGGCACGCAGCTACTTTTACCGCGTTTTCCGAGCCCCATGAGGCGCTTACGGAAACTACTTCGGATCCACTCGGTAGCAAGTAAATCGGCCTGTAACGCCACGCGGTAAAGATCTACCGGCCCTCAAGATCTCAAAATGTTCAACTCGATCCCGTCGCCGGATCCACGTAGATCTATCCTGTTCGGAAGAAGGGTAGAGCAGCCAGTAGAAGATATAAAGGAAAGCGCGCGTAACAAGTAAACAAACAGACTGGCATGTGCATAGGCGTAATTCGGAGTCGCAAGGGGTGGCAGTTTCCACCCCAAATTTAGTTGATTGATATCATAAAACTCTCTTTCTCAGCTTAGGAATACAATTTTACTTGTAAATTTTCCATTACACTGTTTTTTTTTTATTTAGCTGATAATATAAAATAATCCATACTAAAGTGTGTGCATAATTTTGATGGAAGCTGTTATTTTTCAACCCCCCTCCCCTTCCCAACCAATTTTTCAAATATTTTGTACTTGGTAATCCTTGCTACCCTAATTAAAAAGCTCAAATTACGTCCATGCGCATGTGTATATAACATAATAGAAAAAATATGCTGTAAGGCTGTTTGAATGCATGTTCACGGAAAATACGATGTCGGATCGTAGTATTTTTGTTGAACAAGAAAGTCTGGAGCAGTTTATCAAGTAAAAATGTCGCCAGAGCACGTAATTCAGGTATGGAATAAATTATTATTACTAATACGCAATTTTAATGCTATATAGGACACTCGCCTGTATATTTGACCCCCTTGTTGTTTGGCTGTAGTTCACCAAGTTACCGAGAATATTGTGTTTTATTGGCGCTTATGTTACGGCGGTCGGACTAAACTCCGCCCACTTCCTTTCCTCTAAGGTAAACAATTTATCAAAACGTATTTTTTATGAATTTATGAAATACTTTCTTTGCTCACAAATTTAAGAAAAGGCTGCAGCGATCTTTATCTACTTTATAAATTCAATAATGGAAAAAGTGGACGGAGATTTAGTCCGACCGCCCGGAAAACAGCGCCAAAAAGTACGACATTCTCGGCAACTGGACGAACTACAGCCAAACAACAAGGGGGTCAAGCAAAATACATTGTTAGATAGGCGAGTGTCCAGACCTGTTCTTCTACGACCGTGACATATATTATACCATCACAAAAGGATATTCTGCACTGTTTTAACTTGGTCTAGTAACATAGGTCTGCCAGATCGGCGACTGAAATTTCCGCTTCTGCAGAGTTTGCTTTATTTTTTTTTTTATAAAGGCCACAAGCACAACACGAGAATAAAAAAGCACATTCAAGTGCCTTCTGTAAATCTAAAACTGGTACAGAAAGGGCCTTCCTACTCCGGTAGCGTCCTTTTTAATAAACTTCCCAAAAACCTTCAAGAAATGTTCTCCTCAAATCCAAAACTCTTTACAAAACAGCTAAAGGATTTTCTTGAAGAACAAGCTTTCTACTCCATGGAAGAATATTTGAATCATAAACATTAGAAAGACCACATATTGTCACACACTGCACAAACCTCTTCTTTTTTCTTCTGCTTCTCTTTCCTGTTTTCTGTTTCAGGTTTCCAAAACAAAGTACTTATAGAGTTGATGTACAGAAGGAGCTGACTAAGATTCAACATGAATTCATTTACCGTATGAGATAGCAGTGTCTGTATAAACATGTGTAATTGTTGTAAATGTATAAGTTTTCTATTTATTATGTAATCTTCATGACTTGTCCAATATCTTTGTACTAATGTGTATTGAAAAGATCTTACGGATGCAATAAATCAAACAAACAAACTCTTCGGAGTAGATCGAGTCACGTGACCCGCGCTGCCAACCAAGTACGTTTCCGTAAGCACCTAAGGAGAAGGAAATCGCGCTCACAGCTGCACGGTCGAGCCATCTGTCGGCGGCTCGGGAACTACGTAGTCACGGCGGCGAAGTAACGTGTGAATTATGTAACAACATTGATCCCTGGCTGTGCGTAATGAAGTGTCCTGAGGGAGCAACCCTTTTGTGTCATGCAATAATAAAGAGATAAATCGAAGGAGGGCTTTCTTTTTTCCATTACGTGCCCGACCTCCGGTGGGTGAAAAAAAAAAAAAATACGGGAGGAGACCAAACGTAATCAATTCCGGGACTGTCACATGACTTCAAATAAGTGAGAAAACCCGGGGAATTTCCCTTGAGGATCTAGTGTCCACCCTTCAGAGCACTCATAAATCCTGGTTCAATCAGTTCAGAAATCTTCAAAATGGGATTTAGAGATTGGTGTCCCTGATTAAACTAGGTATTGCGAAGATCAGCAGGACTGAAAAGACTTGGCTGCATTTCAGCACGAAGTCCAGCAGACAGTAAATATTGTATTACATCGGGGGCAGGTCGGCCATGTGACGTGCTAAAATATATATTCAAGCATTCGTTCTTATTATTCAAATTAGAGCAAGGATGTTGCTGAATCTAGGTAGGTTTTCTGTTACATAACCAGGTTAAGCCCGTCTCCAAGCAACTCATAGTTTTCTACATAGTTTACGCATCAGTTAAATATTTCACTAAATGATATGACCAGTGGCGGCTTGTGCTATTGGGCTGCAGGGCTGCAGCCCTCCCTGATTATTTGAGAATTGCAGTAAATAATTTTCATCTTCACAGCTGGTGTTATAGAAGATAATTTGTAATGATATATTTTGAACTACCTACTCGCCAAAACCGTCAAGCGATCGCGAAGTCTGAGGAATGCGAGAAAGTTGTAAATATTTATTTGTGTACACGTTTCCTGCCTCGGGCGGTCTGAACTAGGCAGGGCTGCGAGGCGAGCAGCCCGCCTGATCTTGCTGGTGTATGTGCAGAGCGCACTCCGGTCTGGTGAACACTGGAAGAAGGGGGGCGGAGGTGTCTACTCGCTCGTTTCGCGACATCCCTGCAGTAAATAGTACCAAAATGTCGTGACCTGTCCTATACACCGTAGCGCTTTCTAGGAATGTTTCACATTTTTCGTACGCGAATTAGTTAACTAGTAAAAAAAATATATATAATATCGTAAGTATATTTTCACTCAAAACCCAGCTGAAACACTTAAATAAAACTAGTCTAAAGTTGCATGTTTCTACATATATGGAAATTTTAAACCTATTACGCCAAAAGAATATATTATTCGTAATATTCTGCCATAAAATCGTCTCAAATTTGAACAGTTTTCTCGAGGCGGAAAAGTTTTAGATGTTGCTCCTTCTCGCCTAGGCGTTACAGTAAACAATTTTTGCAGCCTATTATTTCACACGAATTGTAACGTACTTCATGCTAAATAATAAATTAATATCAACTCAAAAATACAAAGTTAAATAGAAGTGACAATGTTACTAATTTTTAAAGAATATACTTTATAGCCGAGCACTTTACCGAACCATATGACAGAGAAGTAAAATATTAAACTCATAGACGAAAATTTCAAAACTTGATTTTCTGTTCGGCCACCACCATAACCATTTATCAAATACAAATAGATTTTTTTTCTGGGCGTCCTTTTCAGATACCTTCAAAATTAGTCTTATTTATGATTCCGCAGTAGACGAGACAGAAAGCCATAAACAAATGTACCCTCCCTACACGCGAGTATTTCGTAATAGGGGGAGTTACCATTACAATTTACTATTCTATATAAATAATTTCACTGCAATAATTGACATATTTAATCTGATTTTAATATTTAAGGTCTTACGAGTTATTTTCTTTTGTTTATTTATATTTTAATTATGTATAAACATATTTCTCTATATTTAAAAAAAAGTCGGTGTTTGAAGTTTCTAACCTCCCTCCTTGCATGCAACCCTTATCATGTAATAATAATAATAATAATAATAATAATAATAATAATAATAATAATAAATCGTCTTTATTAGGCGCAGTTAAGGCAAATTTGCCTTCTCTTAAACTGAACCTTATGTACCACACACATTCTACAATTGACACTGTTAAAAATAATAATAATAATAACACAATGGACAAAAGTGAATTTTGTAAGTGCCTAGTTAAAACATGGTCAACAGAAAAAAAAATCTTATGAATTGCTAGTACTAGTCTACAAGCAAAACACTATAAGTAAAACACAAAATATATAATTTATCAATATACTCATTCATATTACAAGATTAACGGTATTTAACGTATTTAGTCGGTGTTAGCAGTTTATAATGATGGATGTACTTATATAAAAACTTAGTAATTGCATGTACTTAGCCCTGAAAATCTTAATCACTGCAATTAATCATAGCCAACTAGGCACCACACAAGTTTGAGCACAGCAGTCTCATTTTACATCAATAACACAGAAACAGTGATAATTATAGTTGAAGCATTAAATGACACTGGAAAACAGATATTATTATAATTATAATACAAAATCAAAGGAGATATTACAGTAAATATGAAAAGAGTTATAAAAAATAAGAAGAGCATTTATGCAGCCATTCATCCTAGCATTCATACAAAAATGTTTCCCCTTACAGACCCCGATCTCGTAATAGTAAGCACTGCATTAACTTCTTTCTGAACAGCAAGCAAGAGCCTGCGCCACGTATGTTTTGGTCCAGCTCATTCCAGCTCCTAGCCGCAGAAACACTGAAAGAATTTGAAAAATACTTTGATCTGTGAATTGAAGTTAATAGTTTATTGTCTGATTTTGACCGTGTGGATACGTCGTGAGCGAAGGAAAGATAGTTAAGGCGGTTTCGTAAATATACAGGAGTGTTTTCACGCAAAACTTTGTTTAAGAGCAATAGTGTGTCAACTCTTCTCTTGTCACGTAACTTCAGCCAACGCAGCTTATTATAATAAGGACTGAGATGATCTCTGGATTTAAGATTAAAAATGAATCGTACACATGAATTCTGCAATCTCTGCAACCGCGTATTTAGATGCTCTGCAAGGTCTCCGTATAGGCCTACAACGTCACAATAATCGATGACGGGGAGTATGAGTGTCTGGACAAGTAGTTTTTTAATACGCTCCGGCAACAGATTAGTGAATCGCTTAATAGAATGCAGCGTTCTATACACCTTACTGCAAATATCATGTGTGACCTGCCCACGATAGATTTTCATCAATTACTACACCCAAACTTTTAACACTACTACTGATGTTAATGACTGTTTCTTTAAGCAATATATTAGGTAAAGGAAGTTTCTTAGCAGCTGTAAGTAGAGATGGGGAACCGATTATTATGCATTGGGTTTTTTGTGGATTAATCTGAACACCATTTGCTTCAGACCATTTTGATACCTCAATAAGATCCATATTCATTTTCTGAAAAGAGTAGACTATTTGATTTTGAGCTGATGATATATACATCTGGAGATCGTCCGCGTAAATATGATAGCTGGTATGAGATAAACATTTTGGAACAGGCCGTTCACGATAAAGTGAGCACTGTATAAAGTTAAAGCGAAATTTGTTCTAAGAATAGAACCGACGAATGAACTTCACGTACAAGTAACGGGTATCTACATATTATAGTTAAGTGACCATTCAGTTGAAATATGTTTTTGACTTAATACTTTCATTTTCAAATACAATGAGATGCAGTAAAGTTAAAAGTGTAAAAAAAAAAAAAAAAAAAACACGACCTATAGTGCATTAAATTAACGGCGCGTTATGTTAAATGTGAATCATTGTGATTCGCGAATCTTAAAAACAACTGAGCTATGATGTCAATCCGATGTCTGGACAGCACTCTCTGATGTCATTTCGACTTGGCGTAAATTTCCACTCAGCTACCCTTGTTTTACTCCACCTACTTGCTACTTCAAATGCTCGACACAGTAATCCAAAGGTATGTTACATTTGTTATAATTATGTTCGTGAATTATTTCAATTTTGTTCTAAAAAAAATTACAATAATCCAAAGGCATGTTAAATTTGTTAAAATTATTTTTGTGGGTTTTGTGAATTTTGGACAAAAAAAATTAATACCTTGAAATGTTTTAAACTGTTTGAGAAAATGGAATAGCTGTAACTGCTTAAAACGTTACTTGATTTCTTCTACTAGGGACTAGGGAGGCCCCTTAACAGAATGTTTCTTTAAAAAATGTATTAATAAATCTACCAAAAGTATAATTATTAAATGTTTAGACTCAAGAACTGCTAAAACAGCACCATTTTGCACCTTGAAAACCAAAATTTTCCGGGGGAGGAACCCCTTCCTTTTATTGTGGGATAAGTGTTGCTCCTCCCTACATGTAGCCCTACCTATGTTAAAATCCACGAGCCGCGCCTGACTATGACAGACGCACATTTTTGAAAAATTATTTTATTTCACTCCGTGATTCTTACCTTTCGTTGTGGTTTCAGTTGTGTCCAGTGTTTACACGTTTCTCGCGCCGCTTGAGGCGGTTATATTAAGTCACGAGGTTAGCATGGTTAGGACATAACTTCAGGTCAAAGTGTTTAAGTACCATTTTTTACTAACATTCCGTTGATCCTATAGAATGAGTTATATAACTCAAGGATATAGGATTTGTTATTTGAAATTGTAAAACACATAAGTTACACATCAAGAAGAAAACAGTAATAAGTTTCATGAGTATTACATATTTATAACAGGAACAAAAACAATAAAGAATTTCATTTATTCATTACACATAAACCATAATTCATGATATAAACTTTTCTAGCCTATAATTGCAAAAAAAAAATTCATTTCTTGAATATTATAAAAACACTGGTAGTCTATTAATTTGTGAACAAAATTAATAAAATGATTGCTATTGGATTCTTCAGCTATAAATTTACGAAGGATGTAATATATTTGGAAGCCTGAAGTAGTAACTCGAGTTGAGTTTTCAAGGATTTCAAGTTACAAGTGTCTGTATTTGCTTGCAGACTTATAACACAACCTGGTGATCAAGAAGGTTACTTAAGGCCTACCTCACGCTTCAAATGCGTCGCAGTGTCTTCGTAAACCAGTTTTTTCTACGAAACAATTCCACGTGTGCCAATTGTACCAACGTACGAAAAGAACACACACTTCAGACAAGGTCGGAACCTAATTGTTAAGACATTATGCTCAATAAAACACTGTTTCTAAGGGTCGGTTGCAGAGTCAAGTGAAGTAAAGCTTGAGGTAAAGGCGAAACTAAGGCGAACTTGAGTAAAATCTGAGAATTTTTCGTATGCATTGCACAGTCAGGAAACTGAGATATCTCAGTTTAGGTGGAGTAAAGTGAGCAGTAAAAATTTAACCTTTGAAAAAAAAAATCACTAACCGTTGCTGCATATAATTCAACATTGACAACAGTTACATTATTGCTTGTATAGTTGGCAGCGAATTATCGCATGTAGTTCCGTGTATTTGTATATTTATATACAACATTACTGGAAGAACATCAAAAGGAATTGACCTCTCCGTATTTAATACATTTTAAAATATTTATTTATGATAATACTGATATATCTACTGACTGAATAATTTTACTTAGGCTAATTAGCGCCAGCAGAAAGTGATGCATCCGGGCCATTCAACTCGAACCGTCGTTAGCCAACTGCGTCTAGCGCTACGCGCTGCTGACGTAGTTAAAAATTCCACCGACAAGTGGCATCACAGTTAGGTTTTCGCCGCTTCGAAGCGTTCTTGTGTTTGTCCGTTGTTCAATAAATATTGGTTTCTGATAAAATCCATTCAAAATTATTAGAAATTACTGTTTTCTCATTGGTAATCTGTAAGTTGTTATGTGTTACGATCGCCAACGTGAGTATTTTGATTCAGAAACAGGATTTTTTTGTTTCGCGCACTATGAAAATACTTTGTTGTTTTTATTGAGTGCATCGTCATTGTTCATGGCAGTATAACTGAACGGAATTTGAATTCTTAAATTGTGTATGCCATTGTGTCATGTGTTTTTTTAGTGGCGGTTTCGAGTTACAAATTCGATTTAAATGTGTTTAATCAGGGTTTTTTTGAGTGCTCACTTAATCCCGAATAACCTATAAAACAAAATTCGCGAGAAAAATAATTTCCCTTTATGCATTGATTGCAAATGTAGCTAAAATGTAAAATATTTTTCGTTTATTATGCACAAAACTTACATGACGACGAGTTGATAATTTATATTCAGTGCTTCGCATACTGCAAAGCTAAAAAATAATAATAATAATAATAATACGTCGATTTTGTTTATAAAATGGTATCGTAACAATTTTGTTTGAAAACAAAAGTGACATTAAAAATTACGACATCGCTTTTATGCAAAAATGCACAACAAATATAAATTATGTTGTAGACGCCAGTGCAGTCTTTCATTTACACCGTCGTTATGTTCCTTCTCTGAACTATTACCAATAAACTCAAAATAAGAATATTATTCTTCCCAAATGTGGCATTCACAACTCAATTTATGGCCGCCATGATTGATATGCAGATTGAGAAAATCTTAAGGAAGGTCTGAGAACATCTTAAGAAATTCTCAGTTTTTCTTTACATTTCATTCACTTTTCGTGTGTGCAGCGAAAAATTTCTCACAGTTCACTCTATGTTTCTCAATATGACTGTGAAATCGGCCCTAAGCCCTCCAACATGGCTAAAAACTACCTTTTCAGACTGCCGTACTTCAAAATGTACTAACCGGATGTGAAATTCAGATTACGATATGCGCTGAACTTTGCTACAGACTCTCCACCAATAAAATTATATGGTCACCGCTTAGTGTCCCATAATAAAAATTGTTCGGCGGGAAGCTTGCACGCTAGTTCAGCGCTTGGCTCGTTGAGGCGACGCGGCATTTGATGCGCGCTTCGTTTTCGCCTTTATGTCTCCGTCACTTCTTAGCCTCTAACGTGCAGGTAGGCGGCCGCCTTAATATAACAGTCTTTAGAGTTTCCGTCTGATAACAGCATCTTAAGGCCATGATCACTAATTTATTTCAAACAATTGCAAATAACTAAAATATTTTTTACCCAAATGCTTTGAAAAAATTTTAGACTTTGTATAGCCGTACAATACACAATTTTACCAGAACAATTTTTAAAATTATGCACTGTTTGTTAGCACAAAATTATTTTGCTTCGTTTTGGCTTGTTTTGACAACAAAATACGTAATATTTCAGGAGCAAAAAATTAAAATAATATACGTTTGGTGAATTGCAACAGAAAAATTCGTATACAAACAATGATATGAAAGTGTTAAAACTACCAGAATTAATTTTTTTCTAAACCACTGCAAAACTAAAGAACGAGGCTTTAACCTGGTCTCGAGCAGGCTGGAATGAACTGATCTACAAGCTGGTCTTGTAACTTAATGAACGTATACTAGGGTTACTATCTGAACATCTCGAGCTAAAGTTTTGTCATATTCGGGATAAATTCAAAGATCATATAAATTCATGATGTATCATAAACGCCTTTAAAGTACTGTAAGAAGTATTGACTTTAGACACGTGGAGTGTCTTTGGTATACTTGTACACTATTTTTATTTTTCATGTCTGTCAACTGCGAATAAATAGGCCTATTATTGAAACTGCGTATGAATATTTATTATACTAAATTTACCGCAAGTAAAATTCTTTATTTAGGGCTACAGTGTGTGTGGAAAATATTTTCTGCAATGCCCAAATTCACTCCACGTGTTAAAAGTCACCCACTCTGACGGTATTTGTTATGTAAAGTTAAATACGTACCTCATATAACAATCATTAAGAAACTAAGACATTTCAAGTAATTATTTCTGTAGCCACAACCTGTATAATCATTAAAATGTAAGTGCCATACGTCACGAAAAATGCTGTGCGTGACATAAGCGATTGCTGTATTTGAACCTTCACTATCACAATGATAATAGAGAATACACATATTAGTAACGGAAGGATTATATAACGTAAACATCCTGTACGGCAATCGGTACATTTGTCAAATATAATAATTTTTGCACTTTTGATGGTGGTTCGTTCATGTAACTGTTTTGTTTTAACCACTGATTATGTTTATTTATTCGTTAATTTGAAAGCTTCCGTATCTGTAACAGTACCATTTCAAAGCCTGGAAACTGTGTATTTGTATTTCATGTTATAAAAATCGGCATTTTTCTTTGGACCTGAGTGATTGACAAAACAACCTGAGAAAATTCGTACAAAATTAGATTTTTCAATTTTCCAGGAAAACTGATGATTTTCTACAGTTTAAATTGTTTAATAGAAAATATGTTTGCACTAAAAAAAATCTAAATAGTCACAATAGCTTAAATTTAAGTGATTACTGAATGATGCCACAATTCAGCCAAATGTATCCAAAATGGCATCAAAGCGATCAAATCATTCCGATTATGTGACCAACAATTTTATGCGCCATCCGATATAACCAGGAAGGAGTCGAATACATAAAATTTCAAAAAAAAAAAATATAAAAATACATAAAAGTACGTTATATAAAAGAACAAACGAAATTAAAACTAAGACCTGATACTGTTAATGTTGTTATCTTTCACTTCTGTTTTGTTTAACGTGTCGTAACAATTTTGATCGGCATCGTTCGAAACGACTGCGGAGAAAGCCAAACTGCAAGAATAACATCTTCAAAGTTAACCAGTTACTGTCACTGATCCATCGCATTTCATATAAAACAGTTGAAAGGTTTTTAATTAAGCGTGATTCACTGTAACGTTTCCCATAATTAGCTAAAATGTTTTTAATTTGGCGTATAAGTTACAGCAAAGTATAAAATTGTTCAGAATATGGTTTTAGTTGGTTGGAAATGTTTAACGCTGTTGATAACACTGCTGTCGAAGATCTTATCATTTGTTTAGATAGCGAGGGAAGACGCACAACGTTGCGTAGTTAGACTTGTTATCGCCCGGTTAAATAAAGCTCGGCAATTGCTGTTAACATAATGTTCTGTAAGAAACGCCACAGTCAAGATCCAAGAGTTGGTCTGCTCACGAGGTAATTTTTGTTGTGTTTCTAGCGAAGAAATTAACTTTCTTGCGTTCAAATGCAGTTTGCGGGTCCGCTGTTGGCGGAGTGATTAAGGTGCTCGCCTCGTCTTGGCTATCCGGGATCGATTCCCAGTGACGTCGACCCGGGTTTTAAAATGTGTAATCACGCCGGATGATTCAATTGGCGGGTTTTCTTGGGGATCTCGTTTCCGCCAGGTCCCTTCACTCGGGCGCCGCTCCATACACCCTCATGTCAACCGTCACTAGAGGAAGAAAGGTGCGTTTGCCGAAATGTGACTGAGCAACGTTGAATATAATTCTGTAGCTCGGAGGCATAAGACACTATGTCCACTTTTTGTCGAAATGCACTTTTTGCCATAAACATGATCACCGTTTTAAGGACTTTGTAGTGGAATACAGCACAAAGTCAGTGCTGTGTCAAAAAACTTTGTTTTTGAGCACTAAACAGCTGGATTCACGAGTGAATCACTATCTTCAAACTGCTCTCATGAAGAATATGATTTTTGTGACATAGTGTCTTATGCCTCCGAGGTACAGAATTGAACACGTAATTTCATATTTGTTGTGATTTTTTTTTTTTTAATTCTTGGATTTTTTAAATTTTAATTTCAAAATTCATCTTTTTTTATATATAGAAGACGACCTAATCTAAACATCGTTAATCACTGCTAGTGTCTATACCACGGTCTTAGAATTACAGGTCTGGACACTAGTCTGCCTAGCAATACTATTGAGTTGACCACTTTACGACTGAAAGCGCCGCTAGCAATGAAGTGTTGTTCTAACAATGCGATATGGCATTGTGATACAGAGATGAGAGAAATGTACAGATGGAGCATTAACATCCTATACTGAGGCCAAGCTGACTTTGTTTATTCAGGTTGCAATATGGCGGAGTGTAATCAGCTGTTCCTGTACCGCGGTCGTAGAAGAACAGGTCTGGACACTCGCCTATCTACCAATGTATTTTGCTTAACTTGTTGTTTGGCTGTAGTTCGTCAAGTTACCGAGAATATTGTGTTTTATAGGCGCTTCAGTTTGGGCGGTCGGACTCAAACTCCGCCCACTTTTTTCCATTGTTAAATTTATAAAGTAAATGAAGATTGCTGGAGCCATGATTTAGGATTTTGAGTGAAGGAAGTATTTCATAAATTGATAAAAAAATACGTTTTGATCAATTGTTTATTTTTGTGGAATAGAAGTGGGCGGAGTTTGAGTCCGACCACCCCTAACTGAAGCGCCAATAAAACGTAATATTCTCGGTAACTTGGTGAACTACAGCCAAACAACAAGGAGGTCAAGTTTCCAGGCGAGAGTCCAGACCTGTTCTTTTACGACCGTGTCCTGTAGATATACTGAGAAACGAGGTTATGGTTGACCAACCCACAGTCGCATTATACTCGTTACTATGGAAATATACAACACTTTTCAGTTACCAATATGGCGGATGGACTCTTCCCCCTTCCTTCTCACGGCCTCATACCCCTCGCCCACGGCCGTAGAAGGTAATAATTGCACCATTCATTCGTTTCCAATATATTACCTTTTAAATTATTAAGATAGGTATCTGCGTGCTGTGCTGTACACTCTATGTTTACATTTTAGAAACGGCTTGAAAAGCACAATTTTGAACCTTGGAACTGAAATTTTTTCGGACGACTACCAACCCTCCGCCCCCCTTGCCCCTTCAATCGCTTTTACCAGCAAGTTTCAAAAATAATATTGGAAGATATTTTTTAATTGCGGAGAGCTAAAGCAAGACACAGATAAGAAATAAAAAAAACAAGAGACAATCAAGGCAGACAACAAATGTTTGTTTTTATTTGATCCGATCCAATTACGGAATTTTATTTTGTTTATGTATCTTGTTGACTCTGCTTATTTATGTTTTCCAATTCTCTTTTGTTGTCTATGACAGTCAACTATATCGCAATCATAGAAAAAATAAGGTGTATGTCCAAGTTACTAACTCCAGTCAGATCAATATGTTCAAATCGCCTCCATCCTTAAAAAATGTAGATCTACGACACCTTGTAACATCCGTGCCCTTTTTTTTCCACAACTCGAATACGTTCCATTCCAGCGGCTTTGGGAAGATATCAAGCCTTGTGGCACACCGTGATTGATGTGTAACATTAAGCCATTTGTAGAGTTTACATTGACATACTGCAGCCTTCCACTCAAGTAGCTTTCAAACCAGTTTAGAGCCACACCTCTCATTCCCAGTCTTTCTAGTTTGTAAAATATAATATTGTGGTTTGATGTGTCCAATGCTAAATATCGTTGGCTGACTTCTAAAACCTAGTACGTCCATTTCAGCGAATTTTACAGGAGAGCAAAAACAAAATCTTCGTAGTCATGCTACACCATAGATACGAGGTTTTTTTTTAATTTGAGCATAGAAGAAAGCTATAATGCACAGTAGATTTAGCAAATTTTAACACTAGGAACTTCATGAAAATTAGCACCGAATTCACCTGGAATGCAAAATTGGGAAAATTTGGACTTACGAGGTTCTAGGCGCTTACGGAAACTTACTAGGTATAATCCTACTGGGTAGCATTGGTCACGTGACTGGTTCTACTCAGTCGTTGGATGCTTTACTAGCGGTCGTTAATCTAGAGAGTAGTATCCAGGCGGCCTTTTTAAAAAAATATTGCAAAATCTGCAGAGGCGGTAATTTCAGTCGCCTCTCTGTTATTCGACCAGGTTAAAACAGTGCACAATGTCCTTTTGTGCTGGTTTAATATACGTTTGTAGCATTAAAATTGTGTACTAGTAATAATAATTTATTCCATGCCTGAATTACGTGCTCTGGGGACATTTTTATTCGATAAACTGTTGCAGATTTCTTGTTCAGCAAACATACTACGATCCGACATCGTATTTTTCGTGAACATGCATTCAAATCGCTTTACAACATATGTTTTATGTTGTGTACACATGCGAGAGTCTGTTTACTTTTTAAGCTCGCTTTCCTTTGTATCGTCTGCTGGCTGCTGTCTACTCTTCTTCCTAGCAGAGCAGATCTACGGGATCCGGCGCCGGTATCGAGTTGAACATTTTGAGATCCTGAGGGTCGTTAGATCTTTTTCGCATGACGTTTCCGACCGATTTCCTCGCTATCAAGTGGATTCGAAGTAGTTTCCGTAAACGCCTAATGCAATAATTTGTTAGAAAATAACAAATAACTATAAGGAATAAGGGTAACCAATTTTAATTTCTATTGTCTTGTTTTGACTCTCCGCGATGCATCTTCCATTATTATTTTTTAAGCTTGCGGGTAAAAGCAGGATTATTAGCTTTCAGGTGCGGGTAAAGTGAAAATTTGGTTTGGCAACTCTGCGGAGTATACACGGCTTCGTGTTTTTTATAGGTTATGTAATTCTGTCAAGTACAAAGTCAAGTATCGTCTTGTTATCACCGGCTAAGCACTTTATTTTTTTACCTTCCTTGGCGTACTTATAAGGAGGAAACTGTCTAGTCATTCAGTCATGGTTTAACTGTTGGTCTGTTGATAAAGTAGGTAATGTTTGATGGCCTCTCTGTCGAAAAAAATTTACATGAGAGCTATTTTTTTTATGGGTGAACGTTTAAAATCAGACAATGGATGTGAATTGTTCCCAAAATTACTGATGTGTAAAAGTTTGTAAGCCTTATTATGATTATTTAGTCGTACAGGCAAATTCATATTTAGGATATGTACCAGGTCCCTAGGCTGAGCTTACTGTGCGGGGAACCCCCCCCCCCCTATATTGCTCACCCGGAGGTCGGAAGTCCAGGGGGTGGAGAAGTCCAGTGCCCTCGGCGCAACATTTTTGAAAATTAATCTGGAAAACTAGCGTTTCTAACCAAAATTTATAAGGGTATCTGTTCTAAAGCAAATAGTAAAAAAATGAAACTTCTCCATAAGTTTTATTGAGCATAAAACAGTAGCTAGTATATTTATTTATTTAATACACAGAAAACAAAGACATACACACGTACAACTAAAATAATGTGTCTTCTTGAGCAAAATATGCTCTATTTAGTGACCTTATTATTAAAGAGATTGCACAGAATGGCAGAATTATAAAATAATGTCCGGCAAAGAACATCAGTAACAGCACATTAGTGTTTACAATATTAAAGAATTTAACTAGAGATAGTTTGGAATATAATCACCAGTACATCATCCGTACATTGTCATTTAACATTAAAAAAATAACAGTGAAGTGAAAAAACAGCACAAATAGCATTAAAATAATACAGATTAATTATCATCATACAATAATACACTTTACCTCTTTAAGGTGGATGCAAAATATCAGCCCAATGATTTATAGAGTACAAAGTCCAAGTTTTAGTTTTCTTTTTAAAAGTTTGCTGGTTGATATTGGTCTTATATGAGAGAGGGAGCCTATTGTACAATTTGAAACCAGAAAAGGTAAGGGAGGAATGACCAAAGTTTCTGTTTACCTGTGCCACACTACTAGATAGTTTTGTAGAGCATTTATGTTTAGAAAGAAGGCCCTCCTTGTTTGTTGCAGCCATTATTAAATGTATTACAGCAAGAATGTTTAAGAAATATATACCTCTTATGGGCAGGATGTTATTTGAAGTGTGTGTATATATATTATTGTGATACATCGATAACCAAAAGACTATCTTTAAGGCTCTATTTTGCACAACCTGTAGTGGTTTAAGAATATTCAGTTTGGTATCACCCTATATATAGCTCAGATAATATAAATTACTGTGTATAAGAGAGTGATATATTAGAAGTTTGATCCTATTAGGTACACCAAGTTCATGTAGTCTTCTTAGTGCCCCAAGGGCAGGGAAAATTTTATTTAATACATGTTTACAGTGGGATTCCCAGTTTAAATTTTCATCCAATAAGAGTCCCAAGTATTCCTTATCCTTCACACGGGTGAGATATGTATTGTGAATCAATGGTTGCACGGTGGGTGTTTCTTGGAATTTATCAGTTTTAAAAATGATATGGGATGTTTTCTTAGCATTGATTAGGAGTTTGTTAAATTGAAGAAATTCACTAATTATATCAAGATCTTGTTGGAGGTGTTAAAGAGTTTTATTTATACTTTTATTGTGCTTATAAAAGATGACTGCATCATCAGCATAAAGCTGTATTTCACCATTAAGTTTCAGGTTGCACATTTCATTAATAAAAATGACAAACAGGAGGGGCCGAAGGACGCTCCCTTGATGTACCCCTTTATTAACTTTAAAGTATTTACTTTGAGTACTACAAACTGCTACAAACTGGAGTCTGTTTGTTAGACAGCTCTTAAGTTTAACTGTGTTCTAGTTTTTCTAATAACAATTCATGATCTACTATGTCAAAGGCCGTGCATAGGTCAATTGCAAGCACAATTGCGTATTATAGGTCATCCGGGATAAAGTGAGCACTAAAATTTTAACCTTTCAAAAATATCACTAGCCGTTACTGCTGGTATGGTTGGCAGCGAAATTTCTCAATGTAATTCCGTGTGTTTTCCTATTTAAATACAACAATACTGAAACAAAATAAAATTAAATCGACATAATTGTATTTAATGTAATTAATAAACTTATTTTTATCAAACGGCATTGATTCATGCTGACTGCACTATTTATCTTACACGCACAAACATTAAGTGACGTGCCCAGAGAGGTTAGACTGCCGAAAGCGGTTACGCGCGGAAGGATACGAATTGGCTGAAAATAGAAAACTTTAGCAGGTCTTTTTGAGGGCTCATTTTAACCTGAACCACCTATAACCTTATAAATTGACATTTCTATTATTAACTAGATTGATTGAAGCAAGTCCAGTGTCGCGGGAGGATCTGAAACCATATTGTCGATGAGGAAGAAAAATCATAGAAATGCAACAATCTACTAAATATTTACTTTTTATAAATTGTATTTAATACAGGAAGTACAGATATAAGTCGGTAATTACTTAAGTCAGTTAAGCAACCACCTATGTGTATATGTATAACTTTAGCTAGGATATACTCCTGTTTTAAACATGTCATTTACAGAGACTGTTAGCCAAGGAATTAAGTAAATAGAAGAGTCTTTAATAACTTTACCTCCTATACAGTGACGGATTTAGGAGGGGGCCATGGGGACCGGGCCCTCCCCTTTTCAGGTCAGATTTAATTTTGTTTTCTAATTTTTTTATTATCACTATATACTTTTAAGACATAATTTATATTAAAATTTTCTTACTTATGTAATTAAATTTGTTGTGTGTAAACTCCTTAAAAAGCACAATTTTGAATCTCTAAAATCAAAATTTGTCCCGGGTGAGGGCGCCCTGCTTTTGGCTTGGGGTGAATGTACACACACTTTTTAAGGCATAGGCGCCCCCTTCTCGCAATGCTGGATTCTCCCCTGCTCCTATGCAATAATATCCTGGGCTTACCGGGAACTTTAGACTATTTATTATAGTTTTAATCCCAGTTTCATTAGTTGTTAGAAGATAAATAGTTTCATTACATTTGGTGATAGTCTTAAACTTAATTATGTCATCGTCAACATCAGTAAAGCTAGAAATTTGTTCATTCAGATTTGACGCTACATTAGTAAAATACTTACATCACATTGGTTCAGTGTCTTACGTACACGTTAGCAGCTATAGTTTATAGCTATTGGCTGCGTGTATTTGGTACAGTCAAATGGAAACCGACTCTACACAATTAGAACAATGTTAATTGCGACACCATACGCCTGTGATTCGCAAACTTAACTCCAAGACGCTGGGAGTTAAGATATCCAATCACTGCCCATGAAGCACAGATGCAGATGTGCACGTAAGAGACTGAAACAAACTGGAGAAAAATTCTTTTCGCGAAAAGTTCATGGCCCTCGGAATTAGCTATATCATGAGGGTCAGAAAGTATTTGATTATTTGTATTCAGTATGGCTTTAATATTTCCCTTATTTTGACCATGTTTTCTACCTAACACGGTGTTAATATTATGTAACTTTAGAATCACACTAACAACTCTGAAATATTCTTATATAATAATCTCTAAGACACTTCCTTTTCATTGATGTTATTTTATTGTTCATTATTCTGAGGATCTCTTTAGTGGAGGAATGCGGTCTTCGTTTATATTTTTTGAAAAGTTTGTTTCTGCCATGTACTAGTTCACGTTGTTCAGGTGTGACCCAGGGACTAGTTCAAACTTTTTAGACTAACAACCATAGAGTAACAATTACAATAAAGTATTTTCAGAGGTGTTGCAGATAGGTTGTCTTAAATAAACACTTAAATAATTTCATAACAGTATCATACAACATCTATTTGGATTAAGTTCAAATTTGTACTACTCGCACAGTATTTAGTAAATAATGAATTAATGGAATACAAATGGAAAACATCGAAAATCACTAAATTAACATTCGTGTGAACAATATACAGTTTTTACAAAATATCATGAAGTATTTTGACATGGTAATTACAAAGGAACCTTACGACAAATATATCATGCATATTTCAGTCTCTGTTGTCTAATAATGTTATATTTTGCACCTCTGTATCGTGTAGTAAGGATATATTTCTTATAAAAAATATGGGCTCTTAGGATAATAGGTAGAATTAAATCTCGTGAGTCTTGTATGCTTTATGTAAAAGTTTGGTATTCTAACATTCACTTCCCAGGTTATATATTCCTCTCTATCCATTTATTGCTGTCAATGAAAATATATTCATTAAAAACAGTAATATATACTCTCATAACACAAGAAGCTTCCTACATCTCCATGTTCCAATAAACAACTTAGAATTATTATTTCAGAAAGGCTCCTCACACACACACGTATCAAAATATTCAAAGTTACCAGAGAACCTGAAACTACTTTGTTTAAAAAACCGCACACAATTTAAAGAATGCATAAAATATTTTCTCGAAAAACAACTATTGTATACACTGCAGGAGTATTATGAAAATAAGTTTTAAAATGTTTTAAGAGCTGTATGGTTTCCTTTATAAAATTGGATAATGGTCAAGGTTGCGAACACCTGAAAATGAATAGTTTTCATGACTGTGTTTATTACCTGTTTATCTTAATATATATAATTAAGTGTCCTGACACATTCACTCACTCACTCACTCACTCATCAACGCACAGCCCAAGTCGTTGGACCTAGAACCATGAAATTCTGAGGGAAGCTTCCACTTGCCCAATTAGTACCCACTAAGAAAGGATTTTTCGAAATTCGATAATTAAGGGGGTGAAAAGGGGTGAAATGTGTTTTAAAAGAATCCTTTATATCTCATTAACCGGGAATGCTATCATAAATTTTTAACTTCATAATATTGCCCAAAGAAATGCATATTCGCAAATTTTTCGATTTTGTGAAATTCTAAAATTAAGGGGGTGAAAAGCCGTAAAATGTGTTTTTCATTAATCCGTGATTTCTCCTAAACTATTTCAGATAATGAGGTGATTTTTTTTTAAAATGATGCTTAAGTAATGATCTAAAAAGTATTTTTACAATTTTTTTCGAAATTCGTCCTTGAAAGCTCTTAAAAAAAATAAAACGTATTTTTTAATTAATCCCACTTATCTCCTAAACCAGTGGAAATATTGAAATAGTTTTTGCTTTAAAATACATCTTACGTAAATATAAAAAAAAAAGTAATTTCAGGATTTTTTGAAATTCGTCCTTGAAAGCTGTTTAAAAAATTAAATGTGATTTCAAATAATCATCTGTACCTTATACCCGTTGAGATATCTAGATGATGTTTTGATAAGAATGAAGCTTGTGTAAATATCTATAAATCAAATTCGGGTTTTTATGAAATTCGAAAATTAAGGATGTGAAAAGCAGTAAAATGTTACAGTTTCCCGAAAAAAGAGAATGATCACGGAGAAATAATTCAACAGTTGTTCCTTTTTGCCAACCAACTCATAAATAAAACCTCTTTGGACTGTAGCCACTACTCACTACATACAAAATAATTATCATGGCCTGCCTTTAAGCATTCACTTAGATATTGCATAAAGTTCGTGGTGTGGAAGGGGTGGGGTTACGGGTTCGTATCCCGTGCAAGACTTTGCGATGGGAATTACTATGACATCATATGAGCATATCGCGCGCGCTCTTTGCACTGAGCTAAGACAGTTATTTATAGTTCATCGTTATTGAGTACGCTAGCTGTTAAATGCCTTCATCGCATATTTTATCCAGAGTTGCTGTTTACATTACATAATTTCACGCGTGCAAAGCCGCAGCCGGCCGGCTAGTAAATGTATATATGTGACGGTAACACTAGAGGTCAAACCTGTTCAGTTATATACATTCGGCAGCCATGTTTGATTGTGTTTGCAGCTTAAACATGTTTGCGAGGTTACACGACTAACAGAATAAACTGAATTAACTTTCTAACCTCAACAAACTTGGAACTTAAAATGTACCATATTTAATTATTATCTCATCTGAACTCAACATTGTGGCTTTTTAACTATAATATTCCATCTAACTGAATTACTGGTGTGTGTGTGTGCAAAGCAGATGTATTTATTTTACGCCTAAAAGTTAATTTAATGCGTGCGAAATGTCGGACCAAAAAAACAGCCATATTTGTTACACAGATCGTTACTCCAAGCAGCCAATAGGAGAGTAGCATCAAATATATGTCGTTCGAATCTACAAATCAAACCGGTTTATTTTGAACGAGGAGAGTCTGCGATCTGAACTTGTTCGTAGCTCGTGTAACCGCCTCATAAAACTGAACATGTTTAAGTGAAGTAGTTCTGTATTCAGTGTGACCGCGGCCTGATACTACATTGTAGATGTGTTTAAGTAACCACCATTTAAACCACATTGTAAATGTGTTATTATGTGTATGTTTTAATGTTAACTATTGCAAAGCAAGCTGTAATGTAAACAATGTTAGGGATCTTGTATAAAACCGTCTACTATGTCTTTATGATGCTATGTATAATATTGTACTGTGTTGGACGATGTTATGTATAAGACTGAGTAGGCTACTATGCTTATATTGCTTAAGATTTTGTAAAATATTTATTGTCTTACTGTGAAGACTAGTTCCATACCCCTACGACCTATCCTACTTGGGGTGTCAAAGAATGATATAAAATACTTCATGTAGACTTCAGGTTTCAGAGTAATTTTCTCAAATTGGGATTAAGAGTGGATAAGCTGAAAACATAAAATAGAAATGTATCTTAAGGTAGGTATATATGTTTATAAAAACAACAGATAAAATTAAGAAACATTTGTGTCTAGTTAAGTCTTAAATAGAGCGAGGGAGAGAAAAAAATAGTCTATATCATGATAATGAGACATTGAAAACTTGAGAAAATAAAAAGGACAAATAGCGGTTAGAATAGTGAAGTGTAAGATAAATACTTTTTTGGTGTTAGGGTGACTTATACCTTTAGCCACACTGTGGAACTTGGATAGGATTTTGAACCTTTGTAGGCTACTTGTATAGTTTCATGTAAGTAGCGTAACAGGTAATTGAAAGGAGAAATTCAGAATCATTGTGAAATTAGTATATTGGTAAACTTGGAAATAACTTTTTTGTCTCGTATTATTGAATGAGTAGTATACTGTAGTGTGCAATTTTTTTTACACGTACAAATGTTTGCAGCCATGGCTACAAGGTGGGGAATAGCGAGTGCTGGTAGGATCTGCAACGACTTTGTAGCTGCACTGAGCTCTCTACCTCCAGAGGAACACAAGGTCGTCGCTGTGGCCGCTAGACAACTGGACAGAGCTAAAGAGTTTGCTAAGATTCACAGCATTCCAACTGCTTATGGCTCGTATGAGGAGCTAGCGAAGGATCCTAATGTTGGTAAGCATGTAATTGAGATATTACTATGGGAGGTACAATGTGTTGTACATGTTATACCTTGTGATGGTTAGAGCATATCTAAATAGACTGTAAAATAACTAGTTCTGCCGGATTTCTGTTTCATTTATATACTTCGACACAGTACACATCACTGTACAGCAGTCACATGATATAGACTACCGTTAGCTTTCTCTGCTCTCTGGCAACTAGCTCTCGAGCCCCTTCATAGCCCTGACTTCCCTCCCCTAGCCAGATGCCGCGTACCACACCTTAGCTAGAAGGGGACACAGGCGGGAGATACGACAATTCATCCCAGCACACAGCATACAAGACCGAACAGTACATTTAAATGCATAGTACCTTTAATGTGTTAGTAGAAGTTGTAAATATAATATACCGACTTAATCAGCGGCGAAGCGTGAAGTGTTCTAGGGCAAGCAATGATTAGAAGTGACTATACAGAACTCTCGATTCCCTGTGTAACCATTTGACTGGTAAATGCAGGTACACACCTCAGTCAGTAGCATATAAAAGGCAGTGGTGCCGGAACTAGGGGGGACGTGGGTACAATGTTCCCCCTTGACTTCTGTCAGGGGGGGTGCAGAGAGAGGGGCAGCTGGAATTTTTTTGTGTTTTTATGTTTATCTATTAGTGTTCTCATTTGACATTTAATTCATTTATTTATTAAATTTAAAAGACAGAAGACTGACTGGTACGTCATATCTCGCGTAGGTAGGTCCAAACATAGCCTATATGTTTGTTTCACTCACCACACCATTTGCTCAACATACAATCGTTTCCATCTCGTCGCATCAGCACTAAAGACATCAGCTGTAAACAACCACCCAAATTCCACTACCACAATTATACCCCTTAAGGGACCCTCTCACTTAAAACATTGTGTCCTTGCCGAAGCACGGTAGTGGGAAAGCGATATGGGCGGCACTGGTTCGCAAGTCAACAACAGTATCGCTTCTATCCACAGAGACCTCGATTAGAATGTGATGTTTTCGTAATTCGAGTTTTTATATGGCACTTTAAGTGGTGACCACATAATTTTACTGCTGAAGCGTGCATAGCAAAGACCAACGCTGGTCTCTACCAGGAAAATATGTTTTTAGCTTCGGTAGTCTAAAAACAGTTTTTGGCTGTTGTGAGAGGCTCCAAAATCACGTTAATAATAATCGTTATGTCTTGAAACAACAATTCAATCGCCATCTGAACTGTTTCTTTTTTTTTCTGTTGCACCTGAAGAAAATTGTTTAAGTCTAAGAGAAGTTCGCCATTTGAAAAATAAGTCAATAAAATATTTAAAAAAAATCTTATTCCTATAACAATGCAAGATGTATAACATTTTTTACTCGCGTGCTATAAATTTAGGCAACACGTGGACATACGATATACGTGCATGGACATACGATAAGCATGCACTTTGTAAGACTAGCGATCCGGCCCCATTACGTAATCGGTTAGGACCAAGTCTGCGTTGTGTGGGGTCCTAACTTCAAATACTGGCTCGGGCAAGAATGTTTTGTTGTCCTTCACCACATTACCTTTATTGACTCTTGAGACGTAATTTTTAAAAGGCCACAATCTATCAACACCTACGCGATTAATGAATAAATTAATGTAAATCACAAGATGGAGTTTCAGCTTGAAAGTAACTACATATACCGGCGTATTGTTATTACGTTTCTCTAATTAATCTGCTTCCGTTTGTAATTTCTGCAATGAAAATATAACCAACATGGCGAAGTACGGATCTCTGCCATTTTAATGTTATTCAAACAAACATATTCAGCACTTCTAAATATTACTATTTCAATAACGCTGAAAACATCGTTGCGCATGTGTACATGTGCGTGTATCGTGGACATTTCGAAAATAATTGTACTGCAGTATAAATGCACAACAATAAAGATTCTAACAACTATGAAGATTCTAAATCGGCGAAAAAACTCCAATGGCTACTTAGAAATTCTTGTCAATCACTCCCATCCTCTACCAAAAGAAAACAATTTTAAATAACGTACCATACATTTCCTTAACTTGGTTTGACTCAGACATGTTGATCAACAGTGCACGAGAATTCAGGAAGCTGTAATCACCAATTAATTACGCATGTACAATCTGGAAAATTTTTATGGTAGAAAGTAAGATCATACCAATATTTTAAAATCGGTTAAAGTTGACTAGGTTCAATGGTAGAAATGTCATACATTTATTCTGTAAATTTAAGTAAAGATGAATGAATATTAGTAGCCTTGTTGGGGTGAGGAGTAAAATGAATGATCGCAGTAGTACATCTGAATGAAAAATGTAACAAAAATCTTAAAAAGTGATTTATTGCAGTGATAGCTTCGCCTTTACTGATTTTTGTAATGTGTATAACTTATAAAATTTTAAAGATTCCTAATTTTTGTGAAATATGACTTGTGACTCGTAAAATTAAAGGACTACTTACGTGTTTCAAGAGCCAACATAAACATAATGGCATGAAGACACAGAACCTTAAAAGTTTATTTTTTTATTAGCACAATTCACTTTTTAAGACATAATTTATTTAAAAATATAAAATTTTCTTACGTATGTAATTAGATTTTTTTGTCTGGGAACTCCTCAAAAGGCACCATTTCGCATATCTAAAATAGAAATTTTTTCGGTGGAGGACCTCCGGACCCCCCGCTTTAGACTTGGGGTGTATGCATATTCACTTTTTAAGGCATAGTTCCCCCCCCCACTGTTTGCACCTATCAAAATCGTTCCACGCACCTCTGGTAAGCGGCGAGGATCTAGTTCTCAGCTATACACCTGGGGCTCAGCACACACAATTGTAACCGGCTCAAAGTGTATAGTCGAGTACACGGTCGTAGAACAGGTCTGGACACTCGCCTAGAAACTTGACCCCTTGTTGTTTGGCTGTAGTTCACCAAGTTACCGAGAATATTGTGTTTTATTGGCGCTTCAGTTAGGGCGGTCGGACTAAACTCCGCCCACTTCCTTTCCGCTAAGATAAACAATTTATCAAAACGTATTTTTTTATCAATTTATGAAATACTTTCTACGCTCACAAATTTAATAAAAAGCTCCAGCAATCTTTATTTACTTTATAAATTTAACAATGGAAAAAAGGGAGCGGAGTTTGAGTCCGACCGCCCTAACATCAGCGCCAATAAAACACAATATTCTCGGTAACTTGGTGAACTACAACCAAACAACAAGGGGGTCAAGCAAAATACATTGGTAGATAGGCGAGTGTCCAGACCGTGGTCGAGTATCATACTGCTTGCCTCGGAACACCATCCACGCTTCGCCACTGGTCTTAATGTGTTTCTCGTGGTGCATATTTGTATTGCGCTTTAGAACTGTGTGTCCATCTGCTGTAATTTCAAAAAACAGTGCTAGTTGGTAATGGTATGGCTAACATTTGGTCTGAAAAGGATGGTGGACTGCATTTAGGTACTATTCAGTTTAGGGTGTAGCCTATATATATGTGTACGGATGTGTATAAATATCTGTGTGTATGATTTTCAAACCCATGTGCTGTGCATGTGACATTTTTTTAAAGTCCAACACTGCTAATGTAAATAAAGTATTAGTAATGTCTGTCATGGCGTCGATGACTCCACACATTTCATCTCATCTACTCGATCTTCCCTCAAGACGTCGACATCGAATCCAGGTGAATGTAAAGGTTGTCGACATGAACAGTTAAAAAAAAATGTAATATTTTAATGTGGTAACTACCTATTGCAAAGTAAAATAAAGCAGAAGGATTTTATTTTGCAACCTTGATACCAAATAGTAGTATAACAAAGTAAAATAAAACCCATTCTCTTTTATTTTTTTTTTATTTCACGGTACCAGTTTTTAAATGTTCGTACTTTGCAAAGCATAAACAAGAGTGGAAGGTTTTATTTAACTATTAGATGTTCAAATAATACATTTTAAAATGTACTTCGCCTGAAAACACGTCTATTGTATTTGAAAATTTTTGGTATTGTGAAGTAAAAAAAAAGCAAATGGGGTTTATTTACTATTCAGTACCAATTTGCCGGTATTGAATTTTAAAATTGAACCCACCCCCTCTTTTTGTATTGCAATAGATATCGTTTATGTAAAGAAATCATTACATATTTATGTCAGCATCACAAATTGAAAGATAAGTTACTGCATGAAATCACCTTCTCTTTGGCAGTATCCACATAAAATTTACTTAAAGCACAGCATACTACGTAATGTGACCTTATAAACTTAACGTACGCTACTGTTATCCATACTATTCCAGTTGTTTCTTGAACCATTTTTCCAATATCGGTCGTCACACATATTTTCATACACTTACACTATCCAAAATTAATGTGTGTTATCACGAATGAAACCCAATACGATAGAGTTAAAACAATTGAATGCTGTTTATAATCAAGTCTCACATATTATTTAATCTTTAATTCTCATAGCAATACAATACTTGCAGTTCCTGCAATCTCGGTCACTGTCTCGTCAATCTATTTTTAATGAGAATTTTAAATATTTGTTGTAATGGGAGTTTACAATTAGAATTTATTGGTTTGTGGACATATGATATGAGCAATGGCGTATGTCCACAAACAAAAAAAAATATATATTTTTAATGGATGAAATTAATAGTTAGCGGTCGTATTGGACACGTGATGAGTTGCAGCACCATGTATTGTTTTATAGTGTAGTTTCCCAACCTAACAAAACTGTTGTTGGAGTCAGCACACAGAATTGTTCGACTTTTTAAATTATACTAACTTGCTCAGTAAGTGATTCTAACCAATTTATGCTCTCTTAGAACCCATCTAGTTCAAACAAGATTTTAACCAGGTTTTACCTATTATTGTCAGAAAATTTACCTGAAGTACGTATAATTAATTTACACGTGTATAAAAGATTTTTTTCCTTTCAACCTTATTATACATTGAAATCATCCCTATCAACATTGCCTTAACTCTTTATTTCTGGTATCGATGAGTTAAATAGATCCTTCCATGACATGAATGCTTATGCCTAGTGTACAGCCACTTAGTTGGCCTGTGTTCTTGATTTTGTTAGCGTCATAGTGTATCCATTTCCACTGGAAGTGTGTTGAGCTGTTGTTCTCATTGAAAGCCATCAGTTAAGCGAGATTCATCAAACATGCTTCATTTATAGGTTATATGTATTTATGTTGTTGAAAGACACATTAAGACAATGTGTATGTTCTGCTTTCAGACATAGTTTATGTAGGTTCCATCCACCCGTACCACCTCGAATTAGGCAAGTTGATGCTCAATGCTGGAAAGCCTGTGCTGGTGGAGAAGCCTCTAACAATGAACCTCAAGCAGACTAAAGAATTAATTGACTTGGCTCGCTCCAAAAACCTCTTCCTAATGGAGGCTGTATGGTCCCGTTGCTTTCCTGTCTACGAACAAATACGCAAGGAAATCAAGTCTGGGAATCTTGGTGACATTGTCCAGGTAGTTTGCAATTTTGGAATACCGATTGGTGCTGAGGAAATGAAGTAAGTATATAATTTTAAGTTTATGATAAATTAGGTAAATTAATTACATGTTGTAATTAAGTTTTTCAAACGAACCTTGGTCGTTAGAATATTGTAACATTGGTAAAGTTCAGCCATATGCAGACTTATGTGTGTCATATTTTTAATTCCATAGTAGCATTTAATATAAATTACATACTATTTCAACGCAGTATTTTTAAGCTTCATGTTGTTCGTTGTTTCGGTAACATATAAATATTGATACTTTTCAAAGCATGTTAGTTTTTATTCATTCATAACTTTAAAAGAAAAGTTGTCTGTCCTGAACACAATAAAATTATTAAATATATTAAAACAGTAGCCTAACATTACATACTATGTGTGTCTAGTAACTGCTTTACAAATTTACTGGCAGCCTTTAAAAAGTAAATTTTTAATAAAAAAACGGAACCATATTTTTAGAAGCAAGAAGACACATCAATTAAAAAAAACTAAAGCCTTGAATTGACATCAGAATGTGTATTTAATGGCATTAGAACTTTGATTTTACAACACTATAGCCTCAGTTAACAACGCTGCAACATTCGCCTGAAGCAATTTCGGGAAACTGTGGAAAACCGAACTCAAGATGGCAGGAATCGAATGTGCATGCATGAGAGTGGGTGTGAGGAGTTTGCACACATAGGAGTGTGCGCATGTGCATGTGTATGTGTGCAGATATATATGGTATAGTTTTCCGACCACCTACCTGTCACCACAATAATCCATGTGCAATTCCAGATAAGGTTATTAAGATTTTCACTTGTAAAAATCTTGGTGGATGTTCTCTAGCTGCTCTAACGTAATTTTTGTGGCACGTCACCCATTCTTTGGGCTAGCGAGGTTTCAGTCACGTGTCTTTAGTTCTCTCGTATGGAGTACACTGCTCAAACTTCTCTGTAGCCGGCTGTCGTTAATTATGTGACCTGAGGCCAGAGAAAGAGTGTGATTTAACATGTACCATTTTAGTTTAAACCCCTATTTAACCCCCTTAGATGAATTTTCAAAAATCCTTCATTAGTGCTCACCTTTATATACTGTAAGGATCTCGTGTGCAAAATTTCTTGTCATTAGACACACAAGTTTAAGCTGTGGATTTTCTGCCAGTCAGTGCTGGAGTTTTATTAAGTATATAAATTATTTTCTTGCCTTGTTACACAGCACTTGAGTATACTGATCCTGCAATTATGGTTTTTCTGTTCAACTTTCAGGTCATATTTCTTCAATTATTTCCTTCATTTAGTATTCTACAGTTTATGAAATTATATCCTCTGGAATAAGTCGACAATACGAAAGAGTTTCTGCAAGTTTGTGTATTTTTGTGCTGGGCAGATAATATAGTCGCACATTCCCAGCAGGGTACTCGTGGTTTTTGTTTTGTGACAAGTTTTAGCGAATCGTTTACAAAGTTTGTATCATCTTTGCACTTGCTGTACAGGTATTGGAAACCTTTTGTCAGAGACTTCTGCAGGAAGTTTGTACAAAGTACAGCACTGGTAATGTTAAGTGGAATGTTTGTTTTGTAGGTTGAAGGAACTCGGAAGTGGTTCAATACTTGGTCTTGGGGTATACCCTCTCCAATTCGCCATGATGGTGTTTGGTCCGGAGATGCCTAAGGTCATCAAAACAGTTGGCTCGCTGAATGCTGAAGGAGTGGATGTCAACATGTCCACCTTGCTGGGCTACAAGGGTGGCCAAGTGGCTATGCTAGGCTGTCACACGAAAGCTCAGTTCCCCAATGATGCTCTAGTCATTGGCACCAAAGGATCAGCGCAGGTCAGTTGAAGCAAGCAGTTATGTAGTTGTGGTTAGTTGCAATTCTGAGGTCACTGTGTTCATTTTGTTAGTTGTCAATTTTATTACCATGTTAAAATATTTGCATTGCAATTTTGGCCTAAAGACTAATGTTTGTAATACCTGTGTATCAGTCATGAAAGAAATATAAATAAACTTTTTCATCCAAATATTTAATTCAGTATTTATCAAACGAAAATATGTAGATTTTAATGATAACTTAAAACTTCATGCTTATAATGAATTATTAACACTAGGTAATTAATTATTACAGTTTGTACTCATAATGTACATGTACACAGTCTGATTAGTATTTTCAATAATTTTCACTGATGTGCGAAGGAATTTTTATTTTTATTTTCCAGAAATTGATTCTATGTGCCCAGATAACGCTAACCACGAATTTACGTTAGGACATTGAAGGTAATAGTTTGTAGGATTCTAGTTATCAGTGGTATTTACATTTTCAGGTATTAGAACCATTTTGGTGCCCGACCAAGTTGGTCACACCGAGCAAAACTTATGAGTTCCCGCTGCCGAAAATTGAAAGAAGAATAAACTTCCAGAACAGTGAGGGGATGTGTTTTGAAGCTGTAGAAGCTCGGCGTTGTCTGCAAGAAGGTAATGACTTTGTAGAAGCTGTAAAAGTGTTTATGAGGTATTAATTTTTCAAGTTGGATATTGGTATTTGTGATAGCAAAACTTACATTAACCTTTTCTTAATAACGTGTAATAACAAGTTAAGGGCGTTGGACCCGTAAAAATTAAAAATTTTATATTTGTGCCAAACACTTTTCAACTTTTGCACATCAGATAACATGTCATTTCTCCAAATAAAAAAATTTAGGTTCCATAGTTTTTGCATAATCACTCTTCAAAGTCTCAAAATGACCATTACGGTGTAGCCAAAATCAAAAAATGTAATTAACGAATAAATTCAAAATTACAGGAACTGATAGTTAGTGTAGCGATGCATTTTACGACATGGTTGACAAAAGTTAGTTTTGAAAATTTCAGTAGCAGCCAAAAGTCAAAGTTATGCAAAAATTTACTGATTTTCATTAATTTTTTTTAAAATACAAAAAGTTATCGCTTTGTGTTCACAAAAGTGTCTTGAAGTAGCTCACTGCTCACATCATTAAGAATCAATATGAATTATCTTGTTTCTGTAAGTTAATTATTTTTTATTATTTTGGCTACACCGCAACTGCCATTTTACGATTTGATAGGTCATAATGCTAAAACTATGGGACCTATTTTTTTATTCGGGGAAATGACATGTTATCTGATGTGTAAAAGTTGAACAGTGTTTGGTACAAATATAAAATTTCGAATTTTTACGGGTCCAACGTCCTTAACTAAAGAAATCGAACTTAAAATAATTGGTACAGTACTACAAATTTTTTTCAATTGCTTTCTGAAAGTTGTGTTTGTGTAGAGTTCAGTTACCATCATTACCGTAGTAATTCAAAGAAGTGTTCAAGTGCCTCTCTACCTCCTCTTCAAATGTGTTACAGCGAGTTACGACTATTCTTTTTTTATGACACTATTTAACATGCAGTATATTTGCATGTCTGTTAAAAGAACACACTCTTCAAACTATGTCGATATAGCATTACAAATTTGGCTAATTTTCGGACCTCTCAAAATCGCGAAGAAGGCTTTTCCAGACTGCCGTATCCGGAAAAATAACAACCGGATTCTAAGAACACAACTATATAAACAAGCGTTAGACTTTGACTTACGCTACCCACAAATGAAATAATGTGGTCACCGCTTAAAGGATAATGGTAAACCACTGCACACCAGCTGAAAGTCTTGCGAGGAGAGGCGACAATGCATTACAAATGTCGACAGTGGCAGCCTTATCAATCGTGCCTCACACACACAAGTGCAGTCTATCTAGGGAGGCCCCTTAATGAGTTATGAGAGGAAGATAGCGTGAAATATTAGTGTTAGACATATAGGCCTAAGTACATATTTATATCTCAAGTTTCTGTGACAGTTGCTTCTTAAAGGCACAGCTACCACAATTTTCATCACCATTTTTTATTTATTTGTACAATACATTTATTTCTTATTTTAGACACAAAATGTGACTAAATTTGGCTCTTATGAAATTTTTTTATCTCTCGTAGTTTTCGCGTAATGGCTTGTTAAAGTCATATTTTGCATGTTTCCGTTTTAAGGACTACGCTAAAACCAACTGATATACCAAACTCAAAAAAATCACAGCCGATAAAGAAATTGCAGGCTACAATGGCATGCTCATAAAAATAAAGAATAATAATTATTTTAGTTTAAAAAAATGCTAAATCTAAAAATAAAAATTTTAAAAATTCAATTTTTAATACAAATAATTTTTATTCTTTATTTTTATGAGCATGACATTGTAGCCTGCAATGTCTTTATCCACTGTGATTTTTTTTTAGTTTGGTATATCATTTGGTTTTAGTGTAGTCGTTAAAACGGAAACATGCAAAATATGACCTTAACAAACCATTACGCGAAAACTATGAGAGATAAAAAAATATCATAAGAGCAACTTTAGACACATTTTGTGCCTAAAATAAGAAAAAAATATCCGGTACAAATAAAAAATAAAAAAAATGGTGATGAAAATTGCGATGAACCGCGCCCTTAACAGTATGAATGTCATAATTACTGTTGGTTTTGTAAATAGGTACTGTGCGTGATTTCAAACTGTAGATTATTTTGTTTTGTAAATTACTGTTATAGCCACAAAAGTTTTGTGTTAGAAAAATGATAGTGGAGCTTACACACACATAAATTTCATGGTTCGGTAATATAATCAGATGTAATGTACTTGTTATGTTTTGGGAAAGTTGGTAATCACAGCTATATATTGTTGCAGAACTTATTGAGAGTCCTCTGATAACTCACAAGGAGAGTCTGTTACTAGCAGAACTAGAAGACAGGCTGAGAGCTGACATTGGAGTACGTTACCCTCAAGATGATTAGTTGCTTCGTTTGAACATAAGGACCAAGGCTCATATTGTATATTTTTTCAGTGTTTCATAAGGAACATGGGTAACACTTGATACTGAGTTCTGTAGAAAACATTTATTTGCTACATTTTTTTCTCAGTGATAATCGCCACAAAGTAGTTTTGCAGATACTTTCACATTTGGAGTACTGTAGTTTTTTGCAATTTTTTTTTATTATTTTTTAAAAAATTTTTGGCAAAGTAGAAATATTGGTGCTTGCACGCTACAATACAGATTAAAGTTATTAGTTGATTTTGTGACAAGTATCTGATATAATTAACTGGCCATCTAGGGGGAGATCCTGCTTCGAATTCTAAGGGAGGGGTATGCCTTAAAAAAGTAGATTTATCTACTCCCTAAGCCAAAAAGAGGGGGTCTGGGGATCCTCCCCCAGAAAAGTTCAAATTTTTGGGCGCAAAATGATGCTATTTTAGAAGTTTCCAAAGCAAAACAATTAAATATAATGCTTTAAGAATTTGTAATATTTATAAGGACAAGTTATACTCTAGAAATGGATACCTTCGTGCTGAAATAAAAATAATACCATAGGTACATGTTTTATCTTCTGCTTCCACATGTCTTATGTAGGTGCTGGCTCTTCAGAATGTAAAACAAAATTTTTTATGTATCGTTTTATTTTTACTTGAATTTGTGATTGGCAAAAGTCGATAACACCTGCGTCTGCAGCTATCATCTCTTTCGAACTGAACAGGGAGGCTGTTGAACAGCTACATAAATGTTTGTTTCTTGCTGAACATGGCAAGGTGGGAGGTCAGTAAAGGGCAGAACAGTAGGGATTGGTTAATGTCAAAGGAGGGTTGTGAAATGAACACAAGCGCAAAACTAACAAGATAAAGTCACCGGGGAAGGGTACGGGTTAAGAGATGTGGATTTAAACTTTAGTGTCTTGTTTTGTGCTGTTCACTATGAAGCTGATCTAAAACTAAATCTTGTAACCATGGTTTTATAAAGCTGTAGGAAAAGTGTGAGGTAATATTTTCCAATATTTTACTTGCCATTTATTTGGTTTAATTTCTTTGGAGCAGTTTCGAGAGGAGTCATGACCCCACCTTCCCCTCTTGATCCACCCCTGCGCCCATCCAGTCACCTTTCTACAATACTAGTGGCACTTTATTTGATGAATGAAGTTGAAGTTTACATATTTTATACTTACTTATTGGAAATCTACATGTATATTTTTGTAACTGTAAATAACTTGCATGTTAGAATCCATTACTGTATGTGTATTAAAGCCCTGTCTATTCGTCCACTGTCTTGTTCCAGAGAGTAACATCGAGTGAACAGATGGTCGGTGTTTGAGTGTACACAGGGAAGTGTATTCGAACGTTAAGGCTATTGAACTCTCATATTTTTCCTTTCCGTTATTATAGTATCTATCAAATAAACTTCCCCTGTTGGCAACGTAGGTTTTCTGTTGAAAATATAGCACATTCAGTTATTTTTAATGTCCATGTTGTCCTTTTAGTAAGAATACACTGGCTTCTTACAGCATTTGCGCAGCTATCAATCTACAGTATGCAGAAATAATTGAGTAGAAAAGGGTATCTTTCACTGCGACAGTGGCTATGAAGATGGATAAGCCAGTTGGTGTTCGTTGGTGCTAACATAATGCATTTCACATTTATAGTAATTTTTGTGTATATAGTATGTGGAAGAAGAACTAAATTTCCTTGGTGTATGTAAATTGAATTTTACATATGTTTTGTTGATAACAGAAATTAACTGTAATTGTAGTGAGTTCCTATACTGATAATTTTGTTCGAAAAGCAGTTATTGTTCGAATTTTAAATGACAATGCTTGGAAGATTGGTCACTGAATCTGAATCATTTTTAGGGTTCTTCTTGAGTGTTGATGTGTATATTATTTATCAATGTTGGTTATGATCCGGTTTAATAGCCAGATAAATTCATTAATCAGTAAAAAAAAAAGATTAAGTGGTGAAATTGTGTATTACTTATATGATTATTACAGAAGTTGAATTTTTTAAAAGAAGTCAACACAGTGTATTATTTATATATATTAGAAAGTATACAGAATTGTAACATAAGAGCATATTGGTATTTCACAGAGCTAACCTGTTTTAATTAATATCTTGGTGTTTGAAGTTGTAGTTTGAGTTACTGCCACATGAATACCTTCAGAATTATTTTTTTTTTTTTCAAATTTAGTTTTAATTGTAAGCTTTAAAAATATTTTTGGTAGCTAAATGTGTATTTTTAGTATTTTGTACATTTATATGTTTGTACATATGTATATTTTTGTTATCAAATGTTAGTTTTTAGTAGAGTGTCTAATACGTTTTCTAATAAATTGTTGACTGCTTCTTGTATAATTGATTGACTGTGGAGTGTTGTAATGTTCTTGAAGTTTTGTTAAGCAATTGGGTATTTAAAACGATCACTGTTACTAGTGGTTTTGTATTAACTAAAAAAACCAATTCGTTGTGTTGTTACAATACAGCTTCAGAAGTTTTATGTTAAGTTTAATATTAACTGGCTACACCAACATTTACAGTGCATGAAGGATGGTGTATAAAGTAATGGCTCTCTATGATACACAAGCAATAACTGCTAGTATTTATTATTCTCAGAGTGTGTAGAATTCAAGTACAGCTCTGACACGAAGCTACATAGTTCCTACCATTTCTATCTGTACATATGTGACAATTCCAAAAGGTAAGCCCAATAGGTTATATTTACATTGAATTTTTGGATTGATGCATAATTTAGTGGATTTGGTCTTGGTGTTATATTCTATTCCACTTCAATTCCTAACTATTTATCAGGTTTAGATAGCGGTCCTCCGGGCCCGAAGCACTAGCGGGTTAATAATAATTTGACATTGTGTCGTATGTATCGACAAATGGGGTAGTTTATTAATTTATGTAATTATTGTTGTGAATGTTGGTACGAAGATGGATAGAACGAGAGAGAAAGAGAGAGTATTGTCCGCCTGTAAGGACAAGGGTCATGCCCCCACCAGAGTAGCCATGTTGCACCCAGCACCACGTGTTGCACACGAGCCTAACAGAAGGGCCGTGTGGTAAGATTCAGTGTGGTGTATATAGGGGCACACGAGCATCACTTAGCAAGTCTTCCCGGCAATAGCATTCTAGGGGAATCGTGGTAAGACATCCCACTGGCCACTTAAAGCATACACCTGTTGAGGGAATACCTAACGGTCCTGTGCAGAGATGCGAGATTCGTGACGTGGTTCAACCACACGATTATCGTCAGAAGTCTGCTCGTGCCTCCGTGTTGGTGTATTCATATGTTTGTAACTCATGTGTTCAGCACGAATCAACTAAGACTGTCTAAATCTAATAAAGTCTGTGTGTAACCGAATCGCTAGTCTCAGTGTGTATCAACACTTGATTGCCAATTCGAACCCTGATCGCAGAAACTTTGTTGCTCGTATCTCTGCCACTTGGGATAGGACAACTGACTATTCTTATATTTTTTTTCTTTTTAAAGGATCTTTTTATGCGTAAGGATATTTATTTTTAATTTAAGTTTTATTTGTAGTTTTTCAATCTTTAATACTTCTACAATTATTGTAAAACGCAAAGATAATTCCGAAAAACATGACACCAACAAAGTCCGTTAGGCTTTTCATTAAGAAAATAATAAGATGAACGTATGTTGACTACACGCATATAAAACAGCTTAAGACTAAAAGCGGTACAAACATTATTTTGGTCGGGAATAATCTGCTGGAGTTTGTCGGCGTTGTTCGGAGACACTGTGGGCAGAACGCACAGTTGCTTTTAGTCTGGCTCAAGTTTGCCTAAACTAACATACTTCTGTTTTTGACACCATTGTCTGCAAAACAATTGTCCTTTCTAAACATAACATTTAATTAGATGTGCAGCTTAGACCTACGTACTGTATGTGTTTGACTAAAATCTAACTTCGACGTGGAATTGACAACAAATATATAAACTATTACCTATAATACCACAAAACTGAAAATGCATGCAAATTAAATTGTCTGAACTCGTATAACGTTGATGATTTAAAGAATTCTAAACCAATCACATTAATTTAAGAAATTGATTGGAAAATGAGCTGAAGGAATTTTGATTGCTGCCAAAGAAAATTCTAAAATTCAGCAGTAGGTACTATACGAAAGCATAATTTTGACCAGGAAATATCTCGAAGTTTTTAAAGGAAATTACTAGCACAAACCAAAAATAATGTAGCTTGCCTGTATCAACCCCTTGAGTATCTGCAATTCTGATAAGAATTTTTAATACGATTGCACACAAAAAGTCACTGCTTTGTTAACACGACCGGTCATGAAAACGCTAAAATTTATATTAAAAAACCTCAACTTCGTTTGCGGGGTTTTCCATTTAATGCAATAATGTTCCTGAGAAAAAATTTGAAAAGTGCTGAATGGGGCAAAATGATATTAATGGCCATTAATGTCCGTTTTAGAAACATTCAGAAAATAGAAATTGCTCAACAAATTTTTTTGGTTAGCCTGTTCTGCCGCCCACCTCCCCCAAACTATAATTTGTTTTGGTAGAAACAATTTTTTTCTCACTAAATTGAAAACTTTTTGGACACCTCGTTCTGCCCCTACAGGCCTACCCCATTTTGACCCGCCTCCCTCCAAAAGTTAATTTTTTTGTCAGCTTTAATTTTCGAAGACGCGCACCCGCATAACTCACCAAAGATTTATAGTATATTTACTAAGTATTTCCGGTGTCCCATTTTGCCACTCTACTCCGTTTTGCCCCTCTGCTTAAAAATAATAATTCAAACCACTTACTAAATTTATTTATTCACAAAATTTTTTTGGCATCCTGTTCTGTCCCTCTAACTTGTTTTGGCATACCCCGCACGATTTTTTTGCAGAAATTTTATCGCATTTGGATGAATGGTATTGAACCGCATAGAAGACGAACAATCAAAAATTTTTAGGACGTAAGCTAACAGTTCTCCTGCAAAATTTCTCGTATGTGTTCTCGTAACAGCGAGTATTTACTTCAATTGAAGGACCTCTTTGTACACCAGATTAGTAGCTCGGCCATCAAGTGTTACAAAGTAAAAAAATGTTTGTACATTTACAAGAAAATTTTTGTAAACTAATATCAGAACATTATCAGACAGGTAATAAATGTAGATGTCAGAAACTTTTAAAGTGGTTACGAATATTGAAAACACATTTGGGAACTAGTATAATAAAGGTTAATTAGAAATATTGATCGATTTTAAACAAAATAAACCTAGGAGACCAGTCACATTTTACAAAACATTTCGTAATTTTACAAATAATTTTTTGGAAACTAGTTTCCAAAGACTTTTTTTTGTAACACTACAAAAAAAATTGTTGTAAAATGAACCAGATATTAGATGTAAACATACAAAATTTGTTTGTATATTTACAGAAATGTTTGTAAATTTTCAAAGAAATTTTGTAAAGGTACACGTTTTTTTTTTGTAAATTCAACAAAACAATTTTGTAGTGTTACAAAAATTTTTTTGGTAACTGGTTTCCAAAAAGCCTTTTTGTAAAAGTACAAATTTTTTACTGTGTAGGATAATTATGCTGCAATTTGAGCTTATTTAGCAGCTGGCTACGTAGCTATAGCTGTCATGTGAAAAACAGTCCTAAGTCTATCCCTGCCAATCATAACAACTATTCCGAACCGTATTTATAGTCATAGCATAACAGACCTTGAATATGAGAGAGTACTTGGATAGTATAAAAAGTACGCGTGGTATGATGACTCGTTTACATCTAGCGCGATTATTGATGGCAGTTTCCTCAATATGTAGGCATCTAAAGTTATTTTAAAATAAATAAAATATTCACTTACTGGGCAAATAGAGGTTGTACTACCATATGTAACGGTATAATTGCAGAATGTTAACTTCCCTATAAGTTATTTCTGTAATGCTGTACCGTAAAGTGGGTATACTTTGCACCAGCATGGGTAACTTTGCACCACCAAATATATTATTGTATAGGACGATTGGTGAAGGGAAACTAGATGATGGGCTGGGTATTCTAAAAAATTAAATTGATATACGCTACTCGGATATTGATCACTAAAATTTCACCTATCAACACACACAGAAATATTATTGGTGGTGCAAAGTTACCCATGCTGGTGTAAAGTACACCCAGTTTACGGCACGTGCTTTTTTGGATCGTATGCTTTGAGAGGTTTACTGAGGCAAACATACCCCCGTCCCAGTCCCTTAAGGGTATTTGAGTTATTTTCTCATAATAAAAACTGAGCTAATTATTTTTCGTATTTACGTGAACATCATTCTGAAGCATGATATAACTCAATATCTCAACTGGTTAAGTGGATATCATGGGGTGAATGAAAACAAATTTTACGCTTTTTCACCTTTTTAGTGATCGAACTTTGCAAAATATTACTATCATGTGTTCAGAATTTATGTACGTATCCAACTGAGATGAAAATCCCGATGACAACCCATTGAGTCAAAGTGTAATCGACGATTCATTTAATAACTTTATTTCATTCCTTCACAGCCCTAAGAGTTCGGATTTAGAAACGTTGTGATATATGTTTACAGATATTTACGTATTCATCATCATAAAACAAAAAGTATATATATATATATATATATATATATATATATATATATATATATATATCGACGGGTTCGATAGCATTTATTAATCTTAAACAAAAATCACGTCAATATATTAACATCCCGTGAGATCGACATATATTGATCATGAATCGAAAACATATTTTAACTTTTACACCTTTAGAGTCGTATTTTGAAAATATCCCGAAATATATTTTCGGTTTTTTCGTAAACGTCATTCTGAAGCAAACAGCACTTCGTTATATCGAATTGTTCGATAGTTATGAAAGAATAATCGAAAACTAATTTCACGTAATTTAACCCCCTTAATTATAGACTTTCGCAGCTTCTTGAAGTCCTGCATTATATACTTGCATACATATCTAATTGAAGGAAAAATCACGACAGCCCATTGGGTTCGAGCGGTACAGGCGATTAATAAAAACACATTTCCCCCTACCCCCATTTTACTCTGGGAGACGAATTTCGAAAAATCTAAAAACCACTTTTGTGATACCTGTTCACATCAGCGTCATTTTGAGGCAAATAGTAACTCTGTATTCCGAAGGTTTTGATAGGTATATATTTTTTAACACATTTAAGGCCTTTTAATCCCCTTAAAGGCTGAATTTTGTTAAACCCTTAAATTTGCTCATATGATTTTTTATGATTGACCTATTAAAGTAAAAGTCGCGACGATAGGCCGTCGGGTCCGAGCTGTGTAAACGAATCTTATAAAACACATTTCGCCCCTATTCGTCCCATTAGGTGACGATTTTCGAAAAACCCCTTCTAGTTCTCACCTACGACGTACAGGGAACCCACACAAAAAATTTCTCATTCCTAGATTCAGCGGTTTGGGCTGCAGTTTGATATGTCAGTCAGTGTTCTCATTTAAACATAGAGACGAGTACACCGAGATCGCTAATCAATAACAAATAGTGTTTTTGTTCGTCTAGTGTCGTCATGGTCGTGAAGGGTAAAATATAACACTGGACATGAAATAAACACACTGCAATGGAACTGCTAAAGCATTCAATGTAGTTTACTACAAATTACCTTAATTTTAAAAATTTTGCTGAAACTTAACAGATAATTTTCGGAAAGAACATTTTTGGTTCGTTGATTAGAATTATAGGTACTTTTATACGCGTGATCCTGGTAAAGCACGCCCAGCTTCACTTATACGAGGGAACAACTAAAGTCTAGTCAGGCCCATTCTGCACAAAATGGGTCATTACAGTGATTTTAAAAGTATGTTTATAGCTATATGTGTACTGAAATTTCGAAATATTACATGTTTTAACTTTGTAACATAATTAAAAATAATTGTTTAGAAACATCTGAAAAGGTACATTTTTTAACGTAAAGTATGTGTTTGTGGCTGCTTGTTCAGTTCAAAATAATACCTTAAGTTAATAATGGTATTACTTTAATTTTATGTTACCTTATGCGTATTTTTAAAAGTATGTTTCAATCAAAGTACCTTTAAGAACACGGAACAGCATACACTTACCGTTTTTGTAGAATAATTATTATCTTTTCGGAGGTTTTAGGCTAAGAGTGTTCTATGTCACATCCGTGCAGGAAAAAAAGACAAATGTTTCCATAGAAGAGAAACGGATTATGTTAACCCAAAAATATTATGGCAGAACAAGGTCATCATCAAATAACAATATTTAGAGTGTTAAATAATTAGTTTAAAACAATAATAAAGGTGTCACGGATGTGACATGTTTTCTGTCGCAGGTGTGACGGACTTTATCAGAAGTAAAGTAAGAAGTATAATTTTGATTATAGAGCTAAGAATAATGACTTATTTCAGTCTTCCTGTTATTTGGAGTTCCTGAGGATATTGCAATTATAATTATTGTAGAAAATTCTTAGTAATTTGTAACCAGTTGTGTGATTGAAAACCGTAGGGCTTGATAAAGTACTTTCAGGATCAGTTATGTTTCAGGATTTAGTTGTGTTTGATATAAATCTGTCTGCTGTGTTATTATACAAACAGTTATCCTTTAAATAATATCCAAGAACGTTAATTGTTAGGCCTATGCTTTTTACGTAGCCATGACAATGGCCGAAGCTTGTGAGATATTCACAAATACCAGTGCCCTTCCCAATACTATAGTCACTAGGAAGTCAAATTAGAATAAACTGCAACCAGATTTTGCTGTCCCAATATGTTGCACAACCTGCAAGTACCATTCTAAATGTCAAAAAATCGAGGAATGAACCCATAGATTCAAGTATTCTAAGGTGTATTCAGATTCTTAGTGAAGCTTCTGAAGATGTAGCCACAGTAAAGTATAGAGGTGAAGAATAAATCAGGACAGATCCAAAAAACTGAAGACTCTTATTCCATGCTAAACCTGGAAAGCTAAAAAGAAAAAAAATTGGGGTAATCTGCTAAAGATTGGAATTGAAGTTGGTTTGTTATTCGTACCTTGTGATACCATTGGTAAAATCTTCAAGGAAAATAAAGGTGACATTTGTTACATGGATAAAGAATGTCTTCTCAGAGTATTAAAATATCCAGATTTAAGGGCGTACTAATAAAGAAGAATCATTTATATCTTAAATACACCCAGACGCTCTTACATATATTCTTTTGAATTGCATTTTCCATTTGTTTCAATTCTAAGTACAATTTTTTGTCTGTGAACTTGTGCTAATTCGTGAGTGTTAACATCTTAATGAATGAAACATACTGGACGATAATAGGATGGCAGTAAAAATCTTTTCCCCTGACTCAAACCATTTTGTCACACTCGTGACAGGACCACACTGTCAATATACTGTAAAATTAATTAAGAATTTAATTTAGCTGTTATGTTTAGATATTTAAAAACTACAAGTTTGTAGAAATGTGGGATTGTCATTGAGTATTTTATCCATATTGGCTTCGAAACAAGCGTAGAAATCAATTGATGTTTTCAGCATTTATTATCTACCACTCACTCTTAAGTCACGAGGTTAGCATGGTTAGGACAAAACTTCAGGTCAAAGTGTTCAAGTACCATTATTATTTATTAACATCCCGTTGATCCTATAAAATTAGTTATATAACTCAAGGATATAGGATTTGTTACTTGAAATTATAAAACACATAAGTTACACATCAAGATGGAAACAGTAATAAATTTAATGATATTGACATACATATTGTGACAAGTTTAAGCAAAAACTTACATGTGGGCAATTCCCTGAGCTCTTTGGGATAGAGGTCTTATAATTAGAAATAAGAGTTGAATTAAGTTATTGATCTACTAGCTCACAAAGCTTACAAAGACGCACAAAACAGCAATCAACTATAACTTTCACAACACCCTTAATTATGCACACGATTACTACTGTGCCACAGAACGTTAATTAACTTTGACAATTAAAGCACAAGAATATTTACCATTAATCAATTAAATACAAAAAATCAAGTCAGTCATATATCCAATCAACAGTCTCTCAAATAGTGACAGTGTACAACCTTAATAGTCCGCAGTGGTGATGATTCGCCGTGTGCTGCGCAGCACCCCGAGTGCACTGCTATCTTCACTCTTGAGGTCTTCGGTTCGACTCTCTTCGCACACCTCCTCTTCGCCCGTCAGCCCACCGCAGCAGTCCTCTTGTTTCGTCCAACACTGCTCCGAAGGTAGCCGCCTGCCGCCTCACAGTAGACTCTGATGTCACCAAGATGTCTTCGCCAATTTCTCTCCATAAGCATAACACCTTCCTCTAGCACGACTAACAGCGAACTCCCTCCAAATGTGTCGATTCGGTGCTTTTATACTCTGCGAAACAATCGGGGATTCACCGCATTACAAGGGTCAAAAAATATACATCACATCATGCTTCGGACGGCTTGAGCCTCATAGGCCGGCCTCGTAGTGCCAAGGCGCAGTTCAAACAGGTCTCTATGACGTGTATCGTCGCGGTTTACATCATGGGGCAACCCGGCTTGTCAGTCATGGGCTAGTCCATAAGGTGTTTCGACACAGCTTCCTGCCACCCAGTCCTCAGAAGCACAGCATGTAACAATATTTATAACATGAACAAAAAAAAATAAAAAATTGCATATATATATATATATATATATATATATATATATATATATATATATATATAGTAAAATACACTACATTACACATAATCCATGATACAATTTTTTCTAGCCTCTATTTTTTTGCTTGCAAACTTAAAACACAACCTAGAGATCTACTAAACCCGGTTATAGGTCGTTCGGGATAAAATGAACACTAAAAAGTTAATTAACTGTTGAAAAATATCACTAGCTGTTACTGTACATAATTCAATATTAATTATAGTAGTCTTACTGCTTGTAAGGTTGGTAACGAAATTACACAATAGAGTTCTGAGTATTTTCCTAAATATATACAATAGTACAGAAACAAAATTAACTGAAATCGACATAATTGTATTTTATGTCAGTAATATTTTTTATCATACTGTATTGTTTCATACTAACTGCACAGTTTATCTTACACGCGCAAAAATTAAGTGACATGTCCGTATAGGTTAGACATGTCCCGTCGTTAACCATCAGGCGCGGAAAGATACGAATTGGCTGAAAATAGAACTTTAGTAGGGCTTTTTTGAGTGCTCACTTTATACCGAACCGCCAATACCTGACTAATCATAACTATCTAATCTCAGAAAGTTACTTAAGGGGACCACCTACCCTACTCTTCAAATGCCTAGCAGTGTGTTCGAAAACAGGTTTCTTCTTCTACAAAACAATTCCACAAGTACCAATTGTACCAACGTACGAAAAGAAAACACACTTCAGACAAGGACGGAACCTTATCGTTAAGACACTAAATACTCATTAAAAACACAGTTTCTAAACCCTCCAACTCCAACATGGCTAAATACGGCCTTGTCAGACTGCTGTACTTCAAACTGTACTCACCGGATGTATGTGAGACTCAGATAGCGATGTGCATTGAACAGAACTTTGCTACAGACTTTTCATCAATAAAATGATATGGTCACCGCTTAGTGTCCCATAGTAAAAACGGTTCGGCGGGAAGCTTGCACGGTATTTTAGATCTTGGCTCGTTGAGGCGATGTGGCATTTGATGCGCGCTTCAAGGTCGCCCTTTTGTCTCCGTCATTTCTGAGCCTCTAACACGCAGGTAGGCGGCCGCCTTAATATAACCGCCTTTTGAGTTTTCCTCTGATAACAGCATCTTAACCTGGTCTGGAGCAGGCTGGAATGAACTGATTTAGAAGCAGGTCTTGTAACTTAATTAACGTTTACTAGGGTTACTATATGAACACCTCGAGATAAAGTTTTGTCATATTCGGGATAAATTCATGACGTATCATAAACGCCTTTAAAGTACCGTAAGAAGAAGTGACTTTCGACACGTGGAGTGTCTCTGGTACTCTTTTATACTATTTTTATTTTCCATGTCTGTCAACTGCGAATAAATATAAATGAAACTACACGTGAATATTTATTATACTGAATTTACCACAAGTAAATTTCTTTATTTAGAGCTACTTACCTCATATAATTATCGTTAAGAAATTGTGACATTTCAAGAAATTATTTCGGTAGCCACAACATGTATAATCATTAAAATGTAAGTGCCATACGTCACGAATTATGCTGTGCGTGACATAAGCGATTGCTGTATTTGAACCTTCACTATCACAATGATAATAGAGAACAGCGTGCATTTAATGTGATTCCTAGCAAAAACATGTCTGTAACGGAAGGTTTATACAACGTAAACATCCTAGACTGCAACCGGTACAATTGTTAAATATAATAATTTTGGCACTTTTAAGGTGGTTCATTTATGAAACTGTTTTTGGTTAACCAGTAATTATACTAGGCCTATTTATTCGTTACTTTTAAAGCTACCGTATTTTTAACAGTACCATTTCGAAGCACTGGAAACTGTGTATTTTTTTATTTTTAGTTAACAGTAGATTTTTTTTTACCTGAGTGATTGAGAAAATAACCTGAGAAAATTCATAAAGAATTTGATTTATCGATTTTCCGTGAGAACTATTGCTCTTAGAAGAGCATTAAGTAGTTACTAGAAAACAACTTTACACTAAAAAAGAAAAAAACTTAAAATACACGTAATAGCTTACATTTAAATGATTACTGAATAATGCTACATTGCATTTAATGAATCTAACGTGGCAACTATGTGATCAAATTATTCCGTTCATGTGACCAGCCATTATTATAAGCGTCTAGACCATATGATATAACCAAGCAATATGGAGTTGAGTTAAATACATATAATTACACAAAACGAATGTATAAAAATACATAAAAGTACGTTACACACAAAAAAACACACGAAACCAAAGCTAATTCCTAATACCTAATACTGTAAATGTGGTTGTCATTCACTTCTGCTTTGTTTGACGTATCGTAATAATGTTTATCGGCATTGCTTGAAGCTACTGCGGGGAATGCCAAACCATTAGAACCAACATCTTCAAAATTAACCAGTTACTGTCACTGATCCATCGCATTTCATATAAGATAATTGAAAAGTTTTTATTTAAGCATAGTTAACTGTAACGTTTCCCATAATTAGCTAAAATGGTTTTCATTACGTAGGCCTAATTTACAGAAAAGTGTAAAATTGCTCAGAAAATGAATTTAGTTGTTTGGAAATGTTTTACGCTGTTGGTAACACTGCTGTCGGAGATCCTATCTTTCGTTTAGATAACGAGTGAGGACGCTTGCACAACTTCGCGTAGTAAGACTTGTTATCGCCGATTAAATAAAGCGCGGCTCTTATTGTTCTCTAAGAAACGCCACAGTCGAGTTCAGGGGCGTCATTTGGGGCTACAAGGGGGGCGGGGGCAAATGCCCCCCCCCCCTATATTTGGAATTTTGCGTATAAATGTTTTTTTTTTATTTTTAAATGTAAATAATGCTAACTTAAGGACATATAACTGAAGTTTTATTATTAAAGTATCTAATTTATACATGTTTAATTAATAAAAAAGATGCAACAAGGTCACTGTCGTCAGAGAACTAAATCTTGACCTCCCCCCCCCCTGGAAAAACGTGAAATGACACCCCTGGTCGAGTTACAACTATTAGTCTGCTCACAAGGTAATTTTTGTGTGTTTCTAGCGAGGAAACTGATTTTCTTACGTTCAAATGTAGCTTCGGGCCGCGGTTGGTGGAGTGGTTAGGGCGCTCGCCTCTCGTATTGGCTATACGGGTTCAATTCTCGGCGACGTCGGCCCGGGATTTAAAATGTGGAATCACGCCGGATGGTTCAGCTGGCGGGATTTCTAGGGGATCTCTCGTTTTCCCCAGGCCCCTTTCATTCTGGCGCCGCTCCGTACTCACCTCATGTCACCCGTCACCAGAGCAATAAAACGGCGTTTGTCGGAAAAGTGACTGGCAACACTGAATATAATTGAACACGAGAGTCCCTATCCTTGGTGTTACCAGGACTCTAATGGGCGAAGCATCCGTAAGGCGGCCGCCTATCCCACGCTTCAAATGCATTGCAGTGTTATCGCAAACAGGTTTTTTCAACGAAAATATTTCACGTGTGCCCACTGTGCCAACGTTCGAAAAGGAAACAAACTTCAGACAAGGTCGGAACTTTGTTGTTAAGATGCTACGCTAATCAAAGACACTGTTTCTAAGCTCTTCAGCGTGGCTAAAAACGGCCTTTTCAGACTGCCATACTTCAAAATGTACTAACCGGATGTATGTGAAACTCAGGTCGCGACTTAGTTGCAGACTTTCCACCAATAAAATTATATTGTCACCACTTAGTGTCTCATAGTAAAAACCGTTCAGCGGGAACCTTGCACGCTAGTTCAGCGCTTGGCTCGTTGAAGCGACGAGACATATGATACTTCGCTACCTTGTTGTAATAAATCTTGCAAAAGTCTTGAATCAGGAAGAGACGAAGACAAAATCCAATATTTGCTATCCTAAAATGCAAAATTTTTAAAATAGAAAAATTAATCACTGGAAGTTCTTTCAATCTATTGTTCCATTGTTACATATGGTGAAATTTTGCTAATTCAATGGCCTGCATGATAGAATCAAACATTCTGCGTACACTCAAGTTCCGACCATTTGTCCACTAGCTGGTACTCAGTGGAACAGCAGACAATGAACGAATAGACGAGGCTTGAGTATGCATAGGATATTTCATTCTAACATGCAGGTCATTGAATTCGTGAAATTTCACCAGGTCTACCCATTGTGTGGTTATTTTAATTGTGAAGTATTTCAACATTTTCACTACTTGCGTGGCAGCATAACGTGCAAATATTGGCTTTGACGCACCGGTATGAGAAGACTTTGACAGCTAAAATTGTTTAGTAAGAGGCAACTATACTCAAAAGTATCGTAGGCTATATAAAATTAACACTATTTCGTAAAAAAAAATATCTTACTTCACTTGAATCTTAAGGCGTCCGCCTACTGGTCGTGTGTTTGTGTGAGTGAGGCACGGCGCCAAGGGCGATGTTGACTGGCTCATCTGGTGCGGTATCGCCTCTACCACAAGACACTGTAACGACGTGCAGTGGTATTGTAGATCACTCGCCTGACTGACACTTTCAGTGGTGACTCCATCTTTTTATTTGTGGAAAACTTTTAGCTAAGTCCATTGAATGTTTCTATTGTAGTTTCACACGAAACATGAGAGTAGTTTTTCAGATATAACAAGTTGAAAAAAACTGTTTTTAGCCATTTTGAGGAGCTCCGAAATGATATTTCTAATCGACGTGATGTTTTTAAACCACCTGTCTGTCATCGATTGAAGTTAAGTTTCTTTTCGTTCATTGATGCAATGGAAAATGTTGAATAGTTTCGTAAAAAACATATTTACTAAACACACTGCAACGCATTTTAAGCGCAAGGTAGGCGAGGCCTTTAACACTTGTACAAAATTACACTCAAAACTTAAAACTGTAATCCTACATTTAAGAAAAATTGTAGTGGTGAAAGTATGAAATAAAATATGTATTTATGTTTCATGTCAATGTAAGGTTTATGAATCCATCAGAAATAACAAGATTTGTAGAATAATAAAAGAAAATATGAAAAGGGTTATGTTTTTTATGCTCTACATTACAATCCTCCACAGGTCTGTCTACTATCACAAAAAAGGGGTGCAGGCACGTACGCAAACTAGCAAGAGCTTTTATTTCCAGCTTGGAATTTCCTTTTGAGTTGAGGAAATTTTGAACTTTTTCTAGACTGGACATTCAGTTTACTGCACAGTGTAGCCGAACAAAATATTGTGATAAGGTAGGTGTATGATAGCTGGGAGACATCACCGGCACTACAAATGTTAAAGAAGGTGGGCATGTAAATAAGATTATTTTGTGTGTAGGTTAAGTACCTACCGTCAACTGGAGTTACCTGGAATGAAACATTTTCGATAATGTTCACTGTGTTTAGTCTCACTTGTATGGTTTGTGTTCTAAAATAAAAATTGTAGAAAAAATATCTCAAATTCTCCTTTTGTCCCAAGACGCACTAGTCAACGATACTATTCTCTTACATCTCCTACAACTTGTTTCAGCCATGGCTACAAGATGGGGAATAGCGAGTGCTGGTAGGATCAGCAATGACTTTGTAGCTGCACTGAGCTCTCTACCTCCAGAGGAACACAAGGTCGTCGCTGTGGCTGCTCGACAACTGGACAGAGCTAAAGAGTTTGCCAAGCTTCACGGCATTCCAACTGCTTATGGCTCGTATGAAGAACTAGCAAAGGATCCTAGTGTTGGTGAGAATGTGGTTTTAATTTTATTGTGAAAAGGTTTGTCGCTTACGACACTATTGTATAGTGTTTGAACATTGTGTGTTAAGGGCGTTGGTCCCGTAAAAATTCATTTCTTTATATTTGTGTCAAACGTATTTCAGCTTTTACACATCAAATAACACGCTATTTCCCCAGATAAAAAGAAAATTAGGCTCCATAGTTTTTCATAATCACTCATCAAAGTCGCAATATGTGCGTTGCGGTGTAGCCAAAATATAAAAAATCAGAACTTATGGAATCAAAACTATAGGAACTGAAAGTCAGCATATCAAAGTATTTTATAACGTGGTTGATAAAATTTGGTAGTTTTGAAAAATTCACCACAGCCACAGCTCAAAGTTAAACAAAACTGTACTCATTTTGGTCAATTTATAAATAATACAAAAATTTATCCCTTCGTAATAAGAAAGGTGTCTTGAAGTAGCTCATAGCATTTAGCATCAGTATTAATTATCTTATTTTTTTAAGTAATTTTTTTTGCCTACACCGCAACTGCTACTTTGTTGGTCCGAAAATTTACCTGAAGTACGTATAATTAATTTACACTTGTATAAAAGATTTTTTTCCTTTCACCCTTATTATTCATTGAAATCATCCCTATCATCAATGCCTTAACTCTTTATTTCTGGTATCGATGAGTTAAATAGATCCTTCCATGACATGAATGCTTGTGCCTAGTGTACAGCCACTTAGTTGGCCTGTGTTCTTGATTTTGTTAGCGTCATAGTGTCTCCATTTCCACTGGAAGTGTGTTGTGCTGTTGTTCTCATAGAAAGCCATCCGTTAACCCTCTCGTACATATTTTGTTACAGAAAGTCAGAAAAAAAATTTGTTCACAATTTCTAGTGGATTTGGGTGATAGAAACACCTCAAAATATTTTCAGAAATTTTCAATGTATCGTTATATGTAAAATTGATGTGCCTCATATGAGGCTTGTGTGTTTCAAAGTATACTCAAAATATTTAAGTACATAAGCCTCATATGAGGCAGTTATTTATGACTATGCAATTATTTCGTCTCTTGATATTTAGCTGTTAAAATAATTTACACCTATCTAAAAATAACATAGTAGTAATAATAACAATAATTAAAAATTAATGTATGAGATGAAAATTCATAAATGAAATTGATACTAGATTTCCTTATTTTACTTCCAAAATCTTGAATTTCACATTATACCAATTCAACAATGTCTTAAACATTTAACCATCACACAGTGTCTAAAATTTACATTAAAACTCTTTTACAATGTCCGAATTTCACAATTTAAAACTTCCAGAATGTCATAATTTTACATCACAATCCCATGTAATGTTTTAATTTCATATTGCAACATTCCCAATTGCCGGATTTTTCCCATTACAGCCATTACATAATGTCTGAATTTTACATCGCAACACTTTTTGAATATTTAAATTTTACACCACCTCCATAATGTTTAAATTTTACATTATAACATCACAATGTCTAAATTTTACATTACAACACTTCCAGAATGTTAGAATTGTACACTACAAACCTACAAGGAAGCCTGAATTTCACATTACAACTCTCCCTGAATTTTATTTTACAGCCCTTATAGAAAGCCCAAAATTTAC
>PNEQ01124041.1:0-40824 GCA_003012365.1 Medauroidea extradentata | reverse complement strand
AGAAACCTGGAGACCATTACCACTGATAAATTCTATTACAATATAAATTACAAAACCAGGAACACGTAATAAAATAACACGGCTCGAGGTGTCTACGGCCAAAGATACTTAAGTATACATAGACAAACAAACGTCAATATTCCTAAACATAAACAAATCATGCGGATATATACAAATAATCAATTGCTATGTTACAGACGTGACTTCACTTCCATATAACTCCAGAATATGTGCAAAAACGTTATTTCTTCACACAGGATATGAGCGCATGAAATATAATTTACTACGCAACGAGAATTTATTTGCGGTTATTTACGAAATTTAAATCCCAAATCAGTTTCTTATTTGAGCCAAAACTTTATCCTGCCGTAATACAATGCCAAGACAAATTTTTATGAGATTCGTGACCAGTATTTATGATTTTATCGAACGATGATTTTAAATCCCAAGGATAACAAATACCTCAATATTTTACCACTATTTAAAAACAATATTTCATTTGCTGATTGAAAAAACGTACACCTATCGTAACTAAATATCATTGAATTATGTTTGATTATTCATCCCGTAAAGAAACGTACGCGATCATTCACTGCAGAATTTGTTAGAATTTATGTTCTAACATCATCTGTTGTATGTTTTGTACATTACGGCAACGAAAACAACAGCTTACGCTATACACAATACCTAAGTAAGTTACTTTACGTCCACTTTATTGGATTGCTTGGCTTATTGTCGAAAGCTGTACAAGAATAAGAAATTTAATAATTTTTTCCTTTACAAAAAGAATCTATATTCTTGCGTGCAAGCAACAAATGCATCGTGTGTTATTCATGTGTAGCGTAATGTTGTTATTATTTTGTGTCTGAAAGAGTACATTTAAGAGTACATTTAATTCAGCCATATAATCTGAAACATGATCAAGACTAATTTTTTGTCTTAGTGCAAAATTACTCGCTGTAACAGTCAACTTTTGACATAAAAGTAATACAATTTGGAAGGCTTGCGGCTCTTAACTTCGAAGTTGGCCATTTAAAGTCAGGAAAAGTCCCATACGAAGAGTCGTTCGGTTGGCTGTACTGTTGCAACTTATCCTACAAATCTAGATGAATCTTTATTATTGCCGGATGAAATTGAATTATACATTTATTTATACTTTCATTATATTAATATTTACCGCGTTGTTATTTTGATGTACGTAATAAATTGTTAATTTATTAATGAAATGCATTATATAATATTTTACACGTTACATTAAATTAATAAATAACGAGTACAATTACAGGCCAAATGTTTCCCGTACTGTATACACTGTTAAGTACCTGAAATACGCCAATGATGTAGTGTTTCTTATTAGTGTTTCGTCGATTAACGTTTTTTTTTAAATCACAGTATATACATATAATACGGTCCATTATATTCTTATTTGTATGCCACTTAGCCATTTGATTTCTCTGTTTATTTCTAATGAACACATTTGACTCTAGGAACAAATTAAAATTATGTACACCGTTGACATATTAGTTGGGATGCAATTAACCGAATTGCTTTTATGTCTATAATTATGTCGCATATTTATCAAGGCGAACTTTTGAGTGTCCTGGGTATCGTAACATATTTATTTAAATTAACTTGTTTTAAAACCCAATTTTCCGTTCTATCATACTGTACATAGCGATTTATAAAATTACTGCATTATAGGTATTGTTTATAAACACTGTAATAAGTAATTATACATAACGGTGGATAGTTTTTTTATATATCTGTGAGGATATTATGAACAAGTCTTTGCTTGATTTTTAACAATATGAATCTTTTGTTCTCAGTCAAATAAAACCTAGTTTTAGGTGAATCAATCTGTATTTTCTCAGACAATTTAGGAACGAGCAGAGAAAAGCGGGAAAACATTCCAAGAGCTCTACGAAGTGTCTGAGTGTCACATGGAGTGGGCAGGCGGTCAGGATCAGGCTGAGTGGAGTTATGACTGATGCCATATCCTAATAAATTGATCTGGCGCATAGAAAAGGAGGTATTTTCTTTATTCAGAGTTAAATTATACTTTGAAACAATCTTCAAAAATTTTTCTAAATTCTTGTCATGCTCCTCTTGGTTATTGCCGCACACAGTTATATAATCTAAATACACTTTTATTCTTCGAAGCCACTCTTCTGTGATGATTTTGGTGATAGCCCGCTGAAAAAATGGAACACAATTTTTTACTCCAAAAGGTATTCGAGTGAATTGCCAAAGCTTTCCGCAAGCCTCAAAGGCAGTATAATAGGGCATTTATTCTTCTAAGTTTGGTATTTGGTGATAGGCACTTTTTAATATCTAAAGAACTGTAAACTTGATAAGTAGCTACATAGTTTACAGTATCTTCTATATGAGGTAAAGGAAAAGCATTTATATCAGTAAATGTATTAATAGTTTCTGAATAATCCACTACCATCCTTCGTCGATGATTCTTAGAAGTTATTTCCAAAACTTGTGCTCGCCAAGGAGAAAGACTCTCTTCAATCACAACTTGTTTACATAAATTATGTATCTCATTCTCAATAAATTAGTATTCATTGTCTGTGTATTTACGATATTTAACAGCAATATGCTTGTAATCTGGTGACAAGTCAAACAAAGTCTAGCTGGCTCCACATTTACCATAGCAACACTACAATATTAAGAGGTGATTCACTGCCTCCGAAATGATCTTGAATGCTGGAGTGATCGTGTCCAATAATTATATCAGTACATAGATTAGAGACGACACTTACTGTAAAATCATTATATTCATGGTTCTGATTTGAATGTTGATATTACACTAACCTTTTACTATGGAGTGAAATAAATTAAAGGCTATCGAAATTTTTCCTTGAGTACTTTTAATGACAGAAATTTTGAGTTTTTGAACCAACTGTTAATCCATAAAGCTTTCTGAATTTCCTTACCTGTACCAATCAAACCAGAAACGTTAATTCCGTTTATACAAATAGGTACAACTGCCTTTCTCAAACAAGTAAGTACTGAAGCTATGCAGTTGAAACACTAAGTAGCGGACGGCTAAGATTTATTTTTGCATACCTTTTGAAAATAATTTTTTACCCCGCAACCTCTGCAAATAGCTTCTCTAGCAGGGCAATTATTTATACTATGTTTCTTTAGGACACAAAAGTAACATTCAACAGTTGAGTAAACTGTCGCTGTAGTTTCATCAATAAATTTAATTTTATACTTACTAGTAATTTCCAGTCCACTATCTACGACTGCATTTAGAGAAGGCCGAGTAGAATATTGTAGTGATTGATGCTGGGCAAGTTAAAGGGCTTTAGTTTGGCTGTATGCATCAGCTAATGTCAAAGTATTGTTTTCTTGTAATCTCAGTCTTATGTGGGTTGAAATAATTACATTTCCTTTAAAAGAACTTCTAGAGCTTCTAAATACGTATCAATGGATTCAGCTGCTTCTTGACGTCTAGAGTGTAATCTGTGTCTAGCGAAAATCTCGTTTACAGGATTTACATAAATGTGCTTCGAATTTACTATAGTTTCTTTGTAAGCAGTACATTCAGAAACATAACAGAACAATTAAGGAGAGATATAATTAATCAATACCTTTAGTTTGTCTGTCTCGTTGATGTCAGCAGAGGATACAAAAGTCGGGAAAGTTGTAAACCAATGATTCCATGTCTGAGATTTGAATCAAATCTTTCAGGACGTAGAATGCGATCCATTTTGAAAAGTTGCCAGTCAAATTAATTGTCATAATGGATCGCATTCTACGACCTGAAAGATTTGATACAAATTCCAGCAAAATAACTGCTTTTCAGACTTGGAATCATTGGTTTAAAACTTTCCAGAATTTTGTATCCTCTGCTGACATCAAGGAGACAAACATCACTTAGGGGAGGGTGAATGAAGTTATTATGTGGAAATGGTATTTTTGATCTCTATGAGGAAATTATGAACAAGTCTTTGCTTACCAAATAATGTCTAGTTTTATGGTGAATTAATCTGTATTTATTGTTATGACACTGTTGTACATTACTTTTGATCAACTTTTCTTAATTTATTCATTGCTATTTTACAAATGGCTATTTGTATTCTCGTTACTTAGTTTCTTTATTACACAGTACGAAATATAATTTACGGAATGTCATTATTTCTTGTCGATGATGATATTTTAAACATATCAAATTCGCATTTTGAATGGCACATTTTTTTATTATTTATCCTAATTTTTCTTCAATTTAGAATTATTATGTAATTCTTTCTCGTGTAGTACCAACATCAGCCTAGGAAAATTTCTAGCTATTAAGAGTGTAATTTTGTTTGTTTTTTCTCCGAGGAAGAACGTTCGATTTTATGTTTCCTTGTGCTAAGACATTCTATTGGGGAACTATGTATGTTTAGAGTGATAAAGTGTGGACTAGGTGACAAACAGTGGTTTCTATATATTAGGTGCAGAAGATGGTCGTACGTCCGCAACAGACTAATTATACGTTAGAATGGAACAATGTACAGTAAATATATGAGCAGAGTTTGCCATCAATTAAAATTGGAAGAAAACGGATGGTACGTTCTGAACAATGTCAATCAATCACTACATCTCACGAAACTGAATGTACGGATATGAACTCGCAACTTGACATAAATTTTTCGAAGCCTTACGTTCATTAGTTCGTGTTTTGTGTATGTAAATTGAAATGTATTAACTGAAGATCATTACCCAATATTTATCCTGCAAACTAATGCGCTAGTCGGAAAATTAATTTGGCATCTTTGAATGAACTGAAAAAAAGTAACCACTTGTTTAACATTATGGCTTGTGTTTGAACGTGGTTAATCTAAAGTGCTTAACTGAAGTTGTAAAACTATTCATTTAAAAACAGCAGTACGAAATGTTACTCCTTTCTCGCGCCCACATAATATCCATACATAAATTTGTCGAGTGCTGTGAATGTTTCTTCAGTTAATTTGAAATGTCAGAAACGTTATAACACTTAGTCATGTGCTAATTGAAGGACTCAGAAGCCAAGGAGTAAAAATGCATTTTCATGAAACATTATTTTAGTGCATATTTTGGTAGTTCAAATGTAAAGTTAATAATTTTGTGGCAGAGAAGTATGTGTGACACAGTCTCGTGGGCCATAATTTGGTGGTGCTTTACAAAAACAGCTGTCATAAAATATGCTGTTAGCGTGAGAAGCGAAGATGTTATCAACGTCACTTATACCCATTGGCTTCTAAGCCCTTCAATTTAGTTGTAGTGCAGTTTCCCTAACTTAAGAACACCGTTCCTAATGGAATGTTACATCACATCAACACACTCAACTAGCACGAACTTTATGTAAGGAAATGGGAAAATGTTACGCATGTTTCTGAACTGGATTCTAAAAGCAGTCTAAGAAATATTTTCTAAACATTGATCAGTAATAAACCCGAACTTCCATACGGCGTATAACGATTACCGCAACGCTAGAATACAAACACGTAACTCTATAAATAACGGTTTTCGAATGTTACCTATGTGTTTAGAAGTATTATTTTAAATTTTCTTGGGATTTAGCGAAAGCTGTCTTTCTGGTAGACCGCAAAACAAGACATAACAACTAGTTATCATAACAAATAAATGTTATTTATACAGTAACTTAATTTTATTAATGTAATTTAAATTTGTTTTAATTAATGCTGAAGAAGCCAATGTGTTTGCCATTCTACTGCTATAGAGTTCCATAATTTTCAAAATTTCTCTCTCTGATATGATAAACATGTTCAGGTTGTTTTTAAATAATGCGAAGTAAACGGCAATTTTACCCAGTTAGTACAAAGGACCTTGTGAAGTAAACATCTTTGAGTACTTGTAGTTCATTATTACTGTACACATTAAAAAAAAATCCTAATGTTTACGTGTCTCAGAAATTTCACTTGCTGGAAAAAAGGTAAGATAAAATAAATTATAATGGATTTTTCCTCGTAAAAATGTTTCTTTTCTTGCATGTTAGAGCAATTTACATTCTTTGCAAGTAAGAGAACATTTCTTGAAATTTTTTTCAAGGTATAAATGTAATTAATTTTGCTCACTAAATACGAAATTTAATATTTAAATTTGTTTGCGCATGAATGTACAAAGCCGATCCTATTTAATATATAGCAGGAAAAATAAAGTACCTTTTAGAGAACGTTTGCATTTAAACATCTGCGGACCGTCACTGTTTCCATTACGAAGATCTATTTTGAAATTAGCAGTAGACAGAAAGAAGTTTACCGTTTGTCGTACTGACTGACGAAGTGCAAAAATGTTCTTAATTAAACCAATCTACGAATACTCACGTAATCATCCCGGTGACGTCTGTAGAAGACTTAGCTTCTTTTTATTTCATCGCTGTTTTCAAAGTCTAATTAGCACAGCAAAAGCAAGCCTTGGTTCTTTTACTATCTATTAATTTTCTTGTTTTATTCTAATTTGTGAGACAGTAAGGGAAAATAGCAATTTACATAATTTTATGAGACTTCTCTTTTCAATTTAATAACTATATTACTAATCTGATTAAAAATAGATGGAACAGTTAAGTTAAGGTTGTTTTTTCTAACAATATATCACAATGAAAATTTATGTACACATTAACCTATTAAGAGTGACCTAGCAATTACAAGAATTATGTTCTGGTTTTAAACTTTCGTCAAGTTTATTAGAATACACGTTACACCAAAACGAAAACCAAATTTAATGCTTTAACTTTTGTTTTGATAGTAAAACAGTAGTCAATAGTCCAAAAGAAAATAAAATCTTCGAGTTCAACGAATGTACAAAAATGATCAAAGTGTTCGTTCAGATTTTAAGGTAAAAAAACGTCTGTTGTATAATCTTTGCTTGATTTACACACATGTAAAGTTCAAAGTAAGTAAGTGATGCATTGTGATAGTTAAAGCACCCTATTTCAAATTTTATGTTTAATCTAAGAGTTCGATTTTCTGAGAGTTCAAAAACTAATAAGGTTTCCTCTGAAAAATAATTTGCAAACTTTATACACGTGCGTATAGGAGCGGTAAAAAAGTTAAGTATGGTAGAATTGTTTCCCAGACATCCATGGTAGCACTCCTAAACATTTTATAAAACAGTCAAATGCATACTGAAGTTACCAGCCTTGTATTGTAACAACTGTAAAAGTTTGTATATTTACATGATGGAAGTATGGTAACTGTCCCATTCTGCGTTTAGGGTTATTACTTCCTAAACATTTTAGTAAGTTTTTTACAGTGTGTACATATTTTAATAATATTCCACGAATTTAACAGCTAGGACTATATAAAGTACATTTTCGTTTATATATCAGTTCCACGAGACTTAACCAATATTTCCCATTTTCGCTTAAGAACAAATAAGTAATACTTGCTGAAGTGTAGCAATAGGAGCCTATACCTTGCTACCTGTCAGACAACGCGGTAATGGATGACTGACATTAGGAAACCTAGTCTTGGCTGCGGTCAACATTTCTGTTACTTTGCGGCGTCAATCTAGGACCCTAATCACGGAAGTGTTGCTGAACCCATAAATCTTTCCCTACTTCTAGTCTCTGGTCAGTTCCTGGTGCAAGTATGTGCTAAGTGGCGTACTTCCGCACAGAAGAGGTACCGCTCACTTCATGTGTGCTCAAAGTTAAATAATAATAAATTAAAATATAACCAATTGTAATTGGTTTTTGTATACGTTTGTATGTACATGTGTATACTTATTTAATTTCATGTACATACATACAAATATGTGGTTTAACATTTTTTCGTTAATTATGAAACGTATTAATACTTTTGCTGCTGAATACCAAAAAGCTATAACATTAAAAACAACACTGGCAGATAATTTTTACTTGTACCAACTTCTCATGAAATATATATTTTTTCTAATCATTATATAGTTTAAGTATATAAGAAGATGCAGTGTAATAAAAAAAATAAGTTGTCTTTGAAGTGACAAACGGTCATGTCAAGTATGAAACTATTTTTAAAGTGGAATAATAAAATATACATTCGTACATGTTTCTCTACATATCATTGTGAATTAACTGGCGGAATTTATGTGATTTTTAATGTCTGAGTCACGAATATTAATATTACCACTCACTAACATTACTAGTACGACAATTTTTTTTAAAAACTTAATGACTTTCTTCTACTTAGTGCAGCATTTTCTTTAGAAATGTATTATATTAAGACAACACAATAGACTATGTGAAAAATTCATAAATAGCAAGAAAATTAAGAGTTTCGAAAACTAACATATTTACAAGGAATTACTTTACTTAAGTATAATATAGATATGTATCACAAGTGTGAAAGTCATATATTAACATCAAGCTATTGTGAAATGTACGTATTTAGATACATAAAAAATAAATTTAGCTACGTTTTAAAAGTTCTGACTTTTCTGTGACCTTGATTTTATTTTGTTACCCTTGGATTTTGTCCCCATGATTTATTCCAGACAATTAAAAAACTGTATCTTTCAGAGGTAACGTATCAATGCCGCGTTTTAAACTTGACACAAAATTTATTTCCTCATATGTATATATGTAAATAATAACAAAGCAACTTCTGAGAAATAATTTCAACATTTAGTTTTGCAACATCTCTTGTATTGTGGTCCGACGAAAATGCAGCAACTTTAATAAATTTATATCACTGTGTAAATTATCATGTAAATATTTAATCACACCTGAAAAGTTTACAGCAGTCCTCACGTGTACGTTAATTAGTAACAATTATATCAGTTTGTTTATTTCAAACATTTTCTTTAATTTTCTCATTTTAACAGCTGTATGTGCATTTCAAAAGTAACTGCAACTATCTTAAGTAAATTTCATATGTTGGTATTACAAGGTGCGGGAACATAACTTCCTTTTTTTTCTAAGTGCGGCGATAAATCCCATTATATGAATAACAAAGTTTCCATTTTAAATTGTATAATGTAGTTACGTATCTAAAGTTGGGTTTTACATAGTTTTGATAATCAAATCAGGTAGGTGCCGCTCATCATTGTCCGTACACTGAGAAAGCCGATTTCTGGCGTTTCTCATGACACTTACCAGTGTAGCAGCGGGTATGTTGGCAATTTCTGCCCGGATGTTGGCCTTTAGGAAGTGTAGGGTCCTTGGACATACGATGCAAAGGCGGGGTTTCAAATAACCCCACAGAAAAGAACCCAGGGGGCCAAATTGGGGGGGGGGGCACTCCATATCGCCACTTATTGAGATGAGGCACTCGAGGAAGTGTTCCCTCAAAATAGCCATTGATGCCCTTGAAGTGTGGCCGTTGCCCCATCTTGTTGGAGTCAAACGTCACCTAAGACCGATTCATCAAGTCGTTAGAAAAGTACGTCTCGGCGGCAAAAGCACGCTCCTCGCTGTTCCGACGCAAGGTGACGACTGACCACGGTGGGGAACAAAACTTTACACCCACACCTCTCTAATGAGACCATTCCCGCCCCGCTACGACACATACGGCTTGAATAGCGCACATTTTAAAAAACGGAAGTTACGTTTCCACATCCTGTATTACAGAAGCGAGTGGTTATCAGCTGTTATTAGAATATTACGTAATTACAATTTTCCACTTCTCGTCCTTACATAAATATCTAATTTCATGTTCCTGCGGTTATACATTCGGAATACTTAATGGAAACTTACAGGAATGTTAAACATCAACGGATACAAAACTTGGTATTATGGACGATAGCTTGTTTTAAATCATTAAAAATAAGCAGCGATGGATTTAAAGTTATGTTTAATTATTTCTCTAAAACACTACGTAGGAACGTCTACGCGTATGGTTAGAATAAATTGTTACTAATGTCGTTTTAAGCCTGCGTGGTTTGCCCCCTCACTTGGGGAAGCACATTAGCGCTGGACATTCCAAGAGATGTATTAGAACAAGCTAGGGACGTATTGATTGATGGGGGAGAGCGCGCTTGTGGAATTACAATTACGAATCGCAGGGGTTAGAAACAGGGAGGGTGAATTAAGACGACAAAAAAATTGCTGTAGGAAAAGGAGGAAATCCGTGTTTAGTTGAAGCCAAATCGCGGTGACACGTTATAATCGTACACATACGTTGCTTTGAAACGGTTTTATCTACTGATATGAAACATACAAACTCAACACTTTCAGACAAAGACACTGGAAAGAAATCTTAAAATATTCACATGTTTCTTTAGAGAGAAAAAGTGAAGGTATTCAAACTATTAAAAATAATAGCTGAAAATTGTTATTATAAAGAAACACACACTCTTCATAACCAAATTCATACATTTTCAGAAGGTTTTTTTACTTCAGGAAGTTTACTAATTAAATCCCAGGGAATATTTTTATCGAACTGCTGATGCGTATGATTTACTGTTCGATTAAAGAACTAAATATAACTATCGACATATTACAAACAAGTCTTTCAAAAAATAGTATAATTATTATACCATTTTGGGAAATATTCGAGTAGCACTGTAATAACTCGAGGAAAATCAAATATGTCTACATTGTTACTGCTATTTACATTCTGTTTGACGAACACACGGCAGTAAAAGTAAAACGTGATTCTTAAGTCGTTATGTAATAAGCTTGAATTCATACTGCGGAAATTTTTGAACTGTATATAGATTACAACTTGATGCCACAGATTAAATTATATGGACGTTTCGTATCTCTGTAAAATATATAAGTACACAGCACTTGTAACGACAACAGACCAAATCAATAGGTAAACAATTTCGCGTCCTCGATTACAGACCTTCAAAAGAACTAATTTTATATTGCTCCTATCTCTGTAGATTGCATCTCTACTATACTCTTTTTCTCATAACTTAAAAAATTTGGCAGAGAAAAGGGTACTTAACGATTGGTAGAATATGTGTTGCTATTCTTGGTTGTAAAATGAACCTGTGATGTACATTTCATTGCGTGTGTTAAAGGGAAACAGTTGTGTTTTACAAAATTCAAGCATGTACCGTGCACGCTATATTACAACGGCGTCTGCCAACTGAGAGTAAAGCTGGATTCACAACCCCCACTGAGCGTACGTGCGTACGTACGTGTAAAAGTATAAACACCGATTGTACATGTTAGCATATCCTCGCGTAACGTGCGAACGAACGTAATGGAGTTGGCCAATTTTCTTCTTCGTACGTACGCTACGTTGTAGTTGTGAATGCAGCTTGCGCAAACTTAAGACTCATTTAAATATTAATATATATATAAATATATATATATATATTTATTTATTTATCTTGTGGTCATAAATGATTTAATTCGCTCCAAAAAAAAATATTACGATCATCTATTACCGACATTTTGTTATGACAAACAATTTCCACGCATGTCTAGATAAAATATTGTTGTGAATCCAATCTCTAACACTTAACGTACGCGCGTGCGTTCGCAAGTACGTTCAATGTAGTTGTGAATACGGTTTAAGGCAGTGTTTTGCTTTGTCAACTGCTATAAGGAAGCTAAGCTGCTTTGGGCGCACTGTCTACATCTGCGTCGTAGCAAACCGAGTTTTATTCCCAGTGGGGTTCGCCCCCGATTTTTCGCAAGTGAGTAACGTTGCGGACATTACCGTTTATTGAAGTATGATGTCAACAAAAATATTTCCGTAAGACCAAAAAGTACCGTCATAATATATACGAATCACAAAAGGTCAACAACTAAACAAATTTTACTGCCCGATAAATTACATTTCACACAATGGACAACTGCATTTCTCGAACACCGTCATATTGCCAGATCCCTTAATTTTTTTACTTTAATTTTAAATAAGCGTTGACGTATTTCATTTTTTGAAACGATTTGTCAAGTATGCTGAATTTTTTTAAGTACAATTAAACATCATTGTGAATTCTATACTTTTCAGTTAGTGGCAAAGTGTAGGGAAATATTACAATATCTGAGGTTAGGAAATCATTCAAACACACCACTCCGATATAATACGAATAAATTTTTATCACTTAACCCAAGGCTCTATAATCGATATTGCCAAGGTAAAATGAAATTTTGAAGGAAATAAGTACTGTCATTTAAATTACAAAATTATTTGAAGAAAGGTTTTAAGGAGATTAAAAAAATCGCGGAAACAAAAGTCACAAATTTGCTGGTTTGATAAAAAAAAAAGTGTCATTTCTTCTGGATCCTCATTATGTTATGTTTCTATAAAAACTGTCCCAACAAGCCTCTTGTGAGGATTTCATTTCAGAAACGTCTCCTAACATGTTCTTATAGGTCATCTAGGATAAAGTGAGCACTAAAGATTTAGCCTTTGAAAAAAAAAATCACTATCCGTTACTGCTTATAAGTCACAATTAACAAGAGTTATTTTACTGCTTATATTGTTGGTAGTAATTCATCGCACGTAGTTCCGTGTATTTTTCTACTTGAATACAACATTAGTGAAAGAACATCAGATGAAATCGACATCTCTGTATTAAATATACTTCAAAATATTTATATATGATCTTATCGACATTTCTACTTACAGAATAATTAGACTCAATTGGCGCCAGTACAATGTGACACTACCACCGACCTCGGATCGTGGTGCACGTTTCCGCTTGCTTCGCGCCCCCAGACAGTTTGAAATTGCACCGACAGGTGGCATCAGAGTTAGGTTTTCGCCATTTTCGCAGCTTTGCCAAGTTGCATCATTTGCGTGTGTTTGTCCGTTGTGCGTATGAACACATTTAAAAGTATTGGAAATTACTATGAATATTATTGCCACATGATGTGAAGCCATTGGTATTCTGTAAATTATGTTTTACATTTGCCAAGCCTAGAAACAACATACTTTTTATTTCACACATTGAGAAAATACGTTATTTATTGTTTCTGTTAACTGCGTTGTCGTCGTTCGTGGCAGTAGAACTGAACGAAACTTGAATTCTTGAATTGCATGTGTCACGTGTGTTTTTAGTGACTATTTTGAGTTACAAAATCAAATAAACTATGCACGCAATTACGAAATTCGTAACGGCAATAGTGTGTGTTGTACCAATTAGCCGATGGATAGAAACCAGTATTATAAGACGTTAACTCGCAGGTATATATAACTAAGATTAACTTTGATTATATGTTATATTTAGCCCCCGTGCATTTAATGAGTAGATGTTGTAGATAAAACGTATCAGAGCGGTATACTGTACATGTAATCATTGTACGACCCTATGTGAATAAAAGCACGTGGTAATATTTACGTTTACATTAGGCGGAAAGATATAAAGTGGCAGAAAATTGAAATTAATCAGGACTTTTTTTAGTGCTCTCTTTATTCCGAATCACCTTTAGGCAAGATCGCTTAAGACATTAACAGAGATGGAGACATGATTGTCAATTATTTTCACTGTGGTGCAGCCATTTTCGTTTCCTGGAAATATATATTTGTAAAAATATTACAATAATACTGAAAATATCACATCACGCTATTGTGTACATGACCCATTATACAAACAACATGAAATACATGAGCGATTAGTTTCTGTTGCTGATTAATTTAAAGAACATTTGATTAAAGAACAAAATTTATCGGAAAATTTTCTAAGGGAATTTTTTTCGTGTCGGTAATCTAATGGTTCGCAAATACAATACTGGGCCATCAAATGTCATGTATCAGTATAATCTAATTTAAGAAAAAAAATATTTCACTAAACGAAATCCGTTTCTCGCATCGTTAAATAATAACTTATAATCACATCTGTCGTCAGCAATTCTCGTTTAAGAACCCGAAACATTGGACTGGCTCTACCCAAAATTAATACTAACAGTTAGGTTGATATGAAATCAAAATAAATATGCTGGTTTTCCTGAACATGAAATATGCTCCATAACCTATTAACAGGCTTCTATACTTTAAATTTGGAGCGATGTTGCGTACTTTAATACATGAAAAAAATCAACCAACAGCTACTTATATTTCCTGCTGCAGATGAAACTTTGTTGGTTATAATATCTGTAGAAATAACAGAAACTGTCATGACTACATCCGGACTTTGAAATCAACGAATATAAAGCAATATTAGTTTGAAAATTTGGAAAATGCTCACAAGTGAATATGATTAGATTTATAAAAATATATGACCCTATAATTTTTGGTTTTAACGTATATTGACAAAGCTTTCAGCACAATATCACTGCTACACGGAAAACACAGTTGTTAACATCTAAGCCACTTCTTGCGACTAATGTAAATGCATATTGACATGACCTCAAACCTACTATAAATGGACCTATGAAGAAAATGAAATTAATGGTACATAATTAGTTAACATATAGCAACTGTAAATAAATTAATAAAAATTTATTCTATTTTGTTTCATAGTAATTGCTCTAATAGTAGTTCAGCTATCGGCTTGTACACCCCTTTCACAAAGTATCTTGTGATTAGATTAACAAACAAACTAATTATTTTAAATAGTTGATATTTAGCATACAATTAACGTGCATTGAGTTGTATCATAGATACGATAGATGATCTAATAAACTGTAACTATATCTAAAATAGACAATCATCCAAGTCATAAAATGTACGGGATTCGAACCTGAAGATTCGTGGAGCTAAAATACTTCAATAGTCTGCTGATACGTCTTATAACCGACATAAAGGAAGAGTGTTCCACGACAAAGCTGGCCCTGTTCACATTACCACCCAGTGGAACCGAGCCATTATATTATAAACTGGAAGCAATAGCAGTTAGTCAAGTGTTCTCGCTTGGTTTACAGATTTTATTCCTCATCCTGGACAAGAATTGAATAGAAGTGTTTGGAGGGTAATGAAGTCAAAATATAATATTTGCTAACATGTGTATTGAATTAATAGAAAGGGTGCTTGATAAAAATTCTCTCCGGACCTATATTGACTCTGAATACCACTGATTTGGTCATCGGAATGTATATATCCAGCGGCAAAAAGACCTTACGTACCACAACATCTGCCGCCACCAACATACAGTCATCGCTTACATTCAATAACTACGTATAAATAAATAGAAATATATATACACATACACACATGCATATGCTGAATGTGCCGGGAGGAAAAGGCAATATTCTGAGAGGTGATAGTACTGGTCATTGTAATAAAAAAGGTTAATATGAACATGAAGTCAATATGGGGCGGTTGTCGAGATAGCCCCATTTGGATGTAAACACTGATAATATAAAATTACTACTTTAATTTTATTTGCAGTTATGTTCCTCCTTGCATTGTCATGGAAACGTGTTTACATACACATCTAACCTACTAATGTGGAGTGTGAACTTGAATGTTGTAGTTGTTTCTAACGCTATGTTTGTGGTACGGACAGTGTGAACGTAGAGTTTTAGATGCCACACATCTACACTAACTCGGAGTATGTAGACATGCTGATTGTTTATGGCTACCTACTGCGATTGTAGTTCCACTGCAGCCGTAGAAGAGTACCGCCAAGGCTTTCCTGATGGAAGAGTGTTTTCCAGAATTGTACATACATTGCGTGAGAATGGTTCGCTTTCAAGCGAGCACATGCGACCGGAACGAGGAGATGACCGCCACGTGGAGGACGATTAGGACATTATTGGTGATGTCCAACGTAGCCTTACTACTAGCACACGGCGTATTGCTGAACGGCGCAATGTTTCACTAATACATGTCCGGCTATTACCGTATAGTGAACGATTGTATCATTTCACCTCCTACGTGTGAAAAATCTGCACATAGGGGACATTGCTCAGTGCCTACAATTTTGTCACTGGGTACTTAATAACAGTCATTTTATCCGAGTACTACTTTTCACGGATGATGTTACGTTCACCAATAATGGAATCTCCAATACACGCAACAATCATTCATGGAGCCCCAAAGAGCACAACCCGCATCTTACTGCAGACACAAATTTTAAGGAACGTTTCTCAATTAATGTTGGTGTGGTATGTTGGATGACCGGTTGATGGGTTTAATTGTTTTGACGATTGTATTAATGGGGCAAGGTACATGCAATTTTCGCATTGTACATGACCTGAACTACTAGAGGATGTTCCGTTGGCTACACGTTTTGTTATGTACCTGCGTCATGATGGAGCACCTCTTCGTTATTGAAACCAGGTAAGGGAGCATATCAATACCACATTTCCTAATCGGCGAATTGGTCGCAGTAATGCTCTCTTGCAATCAAGTTTTCCCGACCGTAGTCTACGTAAACAAAGATAACACACGCGACGAACTACTCGCTCGCACAATGTACGTTTTTACTGTCATACTGCTACGCACCACGATCTTCGAAGGGCTACACTTCTTCTTAAGCGATTTGACAAATGCATTGAGGTCGATGGCAGGATCTTTGAGAACTTATTGTGCAAGAACTAGTACTGGACCAAAAATGACATGAAACTTAATAGTTATATACTGTAATCATGTTATTACAACTATGGAAAAAAACATATTAGTGTGTTATTCATTATGCATCACAATTTCCTTGTAACTGAAAAAAGGAACATAACTGCCAATAAAACAATAACAGTAATTTTAAAGCTCATCCACCTTTAAATTCAACTGGAGCTATCTCGACAACCGTCCCATATTGGCCCAATGTTCAAATTAACTATTTTGATCACAATGACCAGTACTATCACCTCCCAGAATATTGGCCTTTACTCCCGGGACAACCTGTATATATCTCGCAATGGATACAATTTACGCGTTTGAAGAGCACCTTGGGAATTTCCCCGGTGTAATGCGCTGTGATAACGCCATCCTAGTTTGTAACGTGCAGGTTAGAGCGCTGCACTTTCACCTCATCTGTCATTCATAATAATGTGTGCCCCATTAGAAGAGGCGTCTAAATAGTTCGACACCTGTCCTCTTGGGATGCCAAATTTCCATGCCCAAGTGATGGTAGCGATTACAGCGGTAAACAGTATTAGAAATTGTAACGAGGCTAGCTACTTATATGCGGCATATATACAAGGGTATTGCTGACAGGCAACGTGCAAGATTAGACGAGTATTACGGCGTGGCTACCTACCGTTGTCGAGGTGGTGTCGCCGGCCGTCCTTGCCGACGTCCGCCTCGGGGTAGGTGGCATCGGACATGTTGTCGGAGGCGGAGGAGGCGGTGGAGGAGGCGGACGACGATGGCGTGACGGAGGCGGCGCGCCGGCCGGTCGACGAGTTGGCAGAGGCGCGGCCGCGGCTACCCAGTGTGCCCTGCGAGGGCGGCTTGGACGAGGACGCGAGCGAAGACTTGCGGCCGTAGTGCTGCTGCTGCCGGCCTGCCTGCTGCTGGGAGGGGTAGCGCGCGCCGTTGTTGGTCGGCGTCGACCCGCCCGACAGCACGTTCGTCGACTCGTGAGGGTAGGGCGACGACTGGCGCTGGCCGCCCAGCGGGTGGTGGTACATGGTCGGCGAGGCGCACGTGGGCGGCGGCGTCGGGAACGGAGTCGTGGGGTTATCGGTTGTCGTCGCGTCCTCCGTGTCCGAGCCCGTGCGGTACGAGTTGAGGCCCGACAAAGACGATCTCTCCGCGCCTGCGAACACACAAACACGATCCCCTCGTCAACACCCGCTTACACATTTACTCTTAATAGGTTGAGTCAAGGCGGAGTTCGTTAATTTTGTGTTTGGTGTTATCTTATGAATAACAGTAAGTCAAAAAAGTGTTTGCAACTCGTCCGTTACGAGACTAAAATACACTTTGTTTCATATGAGTTTAGATAAATTTGACAGCAACTTATGGGCAATAACTTTCAGTACTTTGTGATTTACTGCACAATGCAGGTCATTTTTAGCTCTGAAATGAGCCTGAGATGTCCATTTTAGTGTTTGTACTGCAAAGTTTCTTTTGTATAGTGATACAAAGAACGAAATTTTACACATTATTGCCCACAAGTTGCTGTCAAATCCATCCCAACTTATATGAAATGGAGTATATAATAATGCTACCCGGAAGTTCTACGCTGAATTAACAGTTTTGTAAATAAATAAATAAACCATCGGTTATTAAACAATGAAACTCTAAATCAATGATTTACATTAATTTTCAGGGTAGCATACTATCACTATGTACACTTGACAAACATATTAAAAAAGTTTTTGAATTACTTTTTAACTGTTCAGTCTCCACATAAAATTAACTCACTCCGTCCTGGCTCATCCTGTTCATGACAGTAACTGTGTAGCCAGCTGTAACATCAACAATCGTCAGTTTCTCTTGTTACATATGTAACATTAATATCGTGTTTGTATTAATATATACGACGACATGCCACAAGGCAATTAACAAGAGTCTCTCTTGTTGATAAATACAAAAATAAAAACATGAATTTATGATTACATTATTTAATAAAGAAAATATACTTATTGTCTTAGAAATGATTTAAAAAAACAAAAGTTATTAATTTTTATATCTTACTTGTCTAACGATTTTATAGTAGTTGAAGAAATGTTTTCCCAACTTTATTTAAGTATAGTGTATGATTTTGTGGGATAGCAACAACACAAGCTTAGTAAACTACTCAATCACACGTAAAGTAACATTACTCATGTGTTTCACTTAAATTTATTTGAGTAGCATTAAGAAAGTCTATATATTAGAAATGTAATATTTTACTTATAGTATTTCATTAAGTCAACTCATTTTCATGAATCATTTGTCATATCAACTGTTTGTTCATCTGCTGACTGTTCTGAACAACAAACTTATTTTTATTTTATATTGAAATATAGATTAGTAACAAGAGTATTTTTCCCATTGTTTTTATATCATTGCTGTGTTGACAAAATGTGTCTTTAGTAGTGACAAAACAGGTTAATATAATTCAATCATTAGTTTTAGTTAAAATATTAACTATTAAAAAGTAAATAGATCCTTAAGTTTTTTATATTTAAAGTACTATTCCGCTAATATAAGACTAATTTTTGGCTGTTTATTCACATCACAACATATACGCAACTTACTATAGACAAGACAACTACTTTAGTCTGCTGGACAGCCTTAATGTGTGCGATTACAGTCACTTTACAGGGACACCTATGGTCTTGTACTTATCCCAGGGTAGAAGTTCTTCACGGAAGAGACGTGATTTTGATGTTCGGTGTAAAAATAACACTGTGTCTAAATAGCACAAAACTATTGTACAGATAAAATATTACTTGAATAATCTAAAACCAGAAAAAAAACTATATTGAAAATTCAAATCTATAACGCGTAAAATATTTGCCTATTAAGAGTGTGTTGTAGACAAATTTACGTTAAAAACACAATTTTAAATCGACACGCTTCTGGAAGTCAATACGGAAAAACAACTAAAAATAAAACCTATCTCAGGTAGCCCACTTTATGAGCAATTATTTACCCAAAAGTACGCATTTGTGAAGCGTAATCTGTTGCGACGCAATTAAATGTATGAGATTTCGGCGTCAGAGATTGTCCTTCAAAAATTAGCTACTCAAGGAAATTTTCTGCTCAGAAAGTTAGTATAACTTGACTATTGTCCAAATTTGCTGTTTGTCTGGAGTTTGAAAATTGGCTTCCAGAAACCTACAATTTTAAACTGGTGCTTTTAGCTCTGAATTCTGAACCGTGCCCTATGAAAACCAAATCGACAAACAAGTCTAAACGTGTTCGAGTGTAAACGTAAGTGTTTCTGCTTAGTTCAATGCTATTAAAGCATTTACGTAAAATATTAACGGCTTGATACGTATTTAAGACATCTTAACTAGAGCTATACACGGAACTGAACCACATTTTATTTTTTCTGAGAATTATTGGCTCGTTTTCATGATAATAAAACGTGTTGTCAGTTGCACGTGTGAATATTAACACTTAAATTACAATACCAACAGAATTGTTTTGGTCACACATCTGAAATCCATTATGAATGTACTTCTAGATTGAACCTATGGCATTATCGTGGTTTTAAACTCCAGTAACAAATATGACTCGTTCCATACATAACCAAGCGTTTGATATATTGCATTTTTTCATAAATATCTGGTTTAAATAGACTGTGAATGCTTAAAAACAAATTAGAGCTATGCATTCCTAGTTCGCAACAAAAAAGTTTAAAAGGGTAATCATTGGTTACAAGAAACAAATTATAAACATAGATCCATATTAAAGATAACGTTTCCTGAAAAAACGTATTCTATGTCAAATGTCTTTAGTAAAATGGCAAAAAGAAATTAAAAATCATACAAATTGTGACTTTAATGCCAAAATGTACTATAATAAATAGTAAAATTTTACTTTTTATAGAAAAAATTTACGAATTAAATTTTCAAAAGTGCCTTATATGTTTTATTACAATTAAATTGTAATGTTTATTTATTAGCATTAAGCAGTTAGCTTTATGCCTATCAAATAAGAATAAAATTATTTCTACGTGAATTCCTTATTTTAACCCCATGGATAGAGACACTGGAAAATAAAATTTATAAATGATGTTAATAACATTTGTATTTCGTTTTACAGCGTAAATATAGCATATATTTTAATCGACTGGCAAAATATACAATTTCATGGTTTGAAAACAATAAAAAAAATATTTTTGTAATAAAACGTTTGTAAAGTTTTTCAGTTACTGTAAATTTATGCCTTAGGCCTTATCATCAAATATTTTTGCTACCATCTTTCCTTGTATGGTAGTTTTATGTGTTTTTGTATGGTAGTTTTATGTGTTTTTCTGAGGTATCATATACTCCCAGTTTATAAGAACGTTACACGCCTTGCACATACGTAAGTTAGTATCACTAACATCACACGGGAATGTACAGTAACATACTTGGTTGGTCCCACAACGTACGTATCCAAAGAGCTACCTGCATTCCACGCATTTTTACGATACCTACGAGAGACTAAGTGACTATAGTTTTAAAGGTGTCCCATGTTTCGAAGTTGAACTCATTCACGCAGAATCGACGTTTTATTTCTTCTTGGACAGGTTAGGTCGGGTGCGTTCAGAACGCAACACACGGCTTCAGTGTCGTATCTGCCAAAGTGTACCCAAGGATTTAACTAATTTAGATTTCCGGACAGTAATACAGGCTACTATTAATTTGCGAAATACGAGTATCCTTAACTTAATTAAAATGCATTTGTTTAAATTTTAATGCTTCTTTTGAAATTTTAATAAATGTATTGTTATCGGGCGGGAACAAGACGAACTAGTTAATTGGACAAATATTGCGGCGACAATGTTAATTAATAAACGCTTTCCTTCCAGTGAAAATAATAACTTGTTGAAAACTATTTGTTTTTCGTGATTTAATATAAGTGTAAAATGGGTAATACAGTTACGTTTATACCATTAACAAAGTTTCCGTAGAAGTGCGTGTTATTGTGTTTCGCAATGTTTACACGACTCGTGGGTCCTTAAATTACCTGTAGAATGGCTATGATCGCCGACTAATTGAAAGTGATTGAATTAAAATATTTTTAAATCACGGCGAATAGTTCTGAAAATGAATTATTAATTACTGTATTGTATACTCTGCGGTACGCCACCAAATCTTTACTTTTAAATATAAAGTAAAATAAAATATATAAAGGAAATCTGATTGTAGTTTTACCAAAAGCAGTTTGTCGCATTTATTCGCAAGTAAAACATTTGGTCGCTTTTGTTCGAGCCTATATTGTTTTTTTTATTAGGATTTTTCAGTGTCTGTACCCACGGTAGCAAATTTACGCTCATAAGACTTGCAGACAATATTATTGTTTTATAAACAAGACTAATTTTGTATAATTGGGTACTGCACAAGTACGACTGTATGTTTCAGTACAATGACAAGATCGGATTTTGCGCACAAAAATGTCACACAATAATACCACGAAGCATTCTGCTAAATAAGGTAATGTATTTGAAGTTTTAAGTTTCCTTCGTGCTTACAATCAGACTTGGATATTTCTGCGGTAACTTGTATTCATTTATGGCCCACCGCAAGCACGCAGTTCATTGGTCGTGATGACTAATCGTCTCGAAACCATTATTTACTTAAAAGTACTAACGATCAGTTTATGCAGGTAATGAAATAATGCACGGATTACCAATCTAGCTCAAGTATCGTGTCGTGTGATACTTCTCTTGTTCTCTTACCACAGATTGTCCCACATTTAACATCCGTAACACATTTAGCTTTTCATCTCGTTGTGTATTGGCAGGATTGTTAAGAAAAACTGCGTCTAAATTATTTTTCGGTGTCATGCCATAGTTGATATTAAGATTGTTTGCTCCGAATATATTACAAAATATATATTGAAAGCAGCAGTCTTGTAAGACATAAAATAGTGCGATATTTTATGGATATTTGAGTATTCAGCAATTTTTTTCCCATCCCTTTAAGAGTTGAAATTCTAAAAATACTTAAGATTTTCTTTTATACTAACGAAACAAAAATTCTAAACATCGTCAACATTGGTTTAGGCTTAACGGATATTGAGGACTGCTCTATATGTCAACCGTATCACTCCTTAATACTGTGAATTTTGGAAAAAGTTCTTAAGTAAATCTGAGGTATTTACATTAGCATTATTAAAATGCAAAGAAATCAATAATTTGACGCATTTAATAAATATAGTTTACGGATCTCAAGCACATTTAACGTCTCTTTACATTCATAGGAATCTACTTTCCATAGATTTTAATACTTATTTTTATGACATTTTCACCCTACTGAAGTGAAAATAATAACGAAAACACACAAGTGTAACATATAATTTTGTTACAAATTTATATACTTCAAATACTTAATGTTTACTTTGCAATATGTTTGTTTATCTATGGCGAAAGACACCCCGAGCCCAGAATAAAATGAATTTATTTCATCTATCTTCGCCATGTGTAACAGAGTTTTCATATATTTTAATTTCGATGGCGACAGGATATTCACTCCATGTGATTGTTTAGATTTGTAAGTGGCTCGGACAAAAATCAGAACCAATCCAAGTGCTATCATAGTAACCACCAGCACAGAGATATTTTTTATGCAAAATGAGAAGCTAGTTTGTCAAGGAATAAAACAACATTGAATGTTAGGAAGCCGAAGAGGTAAGTAAGGAAAGTTCTTCCAAGGGACCTGACTTCTGGAGAGTTTCTAGATCACCGAAGAGGACTTCCCAGGTGTACCTGAAGGAAGAATGGCGTTATTGACCATCGTCCAGAAGGTCCAGTCTAGTTCCGATCACTGCTAGGCCGAGGCGGAGAGATATTATGAAAAAAATTGGTAACGTGAAAATGTCATTACCAAGTCTGTTCCAGTCTTGCTACTACGTAGTTTACGTCGGTTACCATCTGCTGAATTCAGTGCGCAGATTCTAATCTAGAATTTGTTGGTCAAACTTATTTTTTACTCTACTGACAGTATATATTGTGCTTCAGATCTAGAAGCCCTGTTGATGTTGGAGTAAACCAACTGCCAGGAAATTATAATAATCTATTTTTAAAGACTTTTATAATTTAAATAGAAATTAAGTATAATTTAAAACGTCTTTTTGTGTGGTACTTGGACGGGTCAGGTCTTAAATCACGTCTCACCAAACACGATATTTAATTTTGTCTCATCATTAACTCATTTAATTTTACAGCATTTTCTTTTAGTTTTTCCGTAAAACACAATAGTTCCAAAATATTCTGGTTGTCGTATTTATTCCGCTATGGTATTCAGCGAAAGTATTCCAGCGGAGGTTGTTAGTAACATCAGCCTCGAATCGAACCATAAATATCAGTTCTAAAATAAGTATTTATTGTAATGATTTGTATATACATATTATATTTTCAACAATTAAAATACAAACATTACACCAGTTTGCTCAATTAAAATAAATTCCACCACACCTCACACCTCAAACGGGAAAATCACGAAACCTAGTTTTCAGTTGTTAATGTAAGCATTATTATAATACTAACATCAATTCGATGTAAGAAAGTGTTTGACAAATACAGAGCATTTATCGAAACCCTTTTTAATAATTTTCATCCCTTAGTGATTAAAATTTGAAAAATTGCAACTTATTTTATACGCATTTTTATGATTGTCTTTTTGAAATGAAAATTTCGATAGCAATACAGATAAGAGTTACGTAGGTGATTAATTAAAAACACATTTCATAAAACGTAGAACTTAACTAATCTACTTACATAAATGTATAGGTACCAATGAGAGTATAATGCAGTAATGAAGTTCACACTTGCGCTTTTTCAACCTCTTGAGAGTTTAAACTTTGGGAAAGTTTGAATTTTCAATATCTACATTTGTGTAAGTTTGAAATTAAAATGAGATTTACGAAAATAGCCCATTGGTTTTAAGCTCTATGGACAGTTCATTAAAACACATACCTTCCATTTCACTAAGCCTTTACTTGTGGAATTTCGAAAATACTGAAATTAATTTTTAGTTATTTATGTAGACAACATTTTACGCAAATAGCAACTCTACATCCCGAAGGGTTCTGCATACGGGAGACCTTTGAAGATTAATCAAACACTTCACGTCTATTAGTATCTTTAAATGACACATTTCAAAAAATTCTAATATTGTTAAAATATGATATATATAAGTGTCTCATTAAGACAAAAATCACGATGATAGCCCGTTGAGTTCGAGCTATATAGACGACAAACTGAAAACAAATGTCAACCCTTTTTAATTCTTAGGTTTCAAATTTAAAATTATACTATGTTAATGTTTGCATACGTTGCGAGAAGAATCCGCCCACAATTTCACTTTTCTTGTTCTAGCAGTTTAGACTGTGCGTTGGTACGTCAGTCCGCTCATCTTCCTTATTTTATATACATATTTTTACGGTCAACACATTCCCGCTGTCAGTCGTATTTATTGTTCACAATAGAATCACGTAAAACTGACTATTTACTTGGCTATAAGGTATACACATGAATAAATATTAAAATACCTAACTTACGTATGACTTATTAAGTACACCATATATTTCTATAGTAAATGCGAAATTTTCAGTTGCAGCGTCACATAAAACATTGATTAACTTTTTTCATAGTTTCATTTCAATATTTACTAACGACGTAATGGCTAAAATAAATCTTTGCAAACTTCGTTTAAGAAATTTTAAAAAAGTTATGTTAGAAATAAAATCCGTTAGAAAACAGAATTGTTATGTTTGTTTTAAGCAACTTTCTTGAAATAAAAGTTAATATAAACGATCTATCGTGCATTAAGCTAAGAGCAACCATTTCGGTAAACGTGGACTAAATACAAATGACGTCACATTTTAATTAAGAGCTGCAGTTCAGAGTTCTCCCGAAAGGGCAGTTCGTATCACGCAATACTCATTTACTTTTTCCAGGCGAGCCGTACAGAAGAGTGGCACTCAGGAAAACCCACTGGACTTAATTACTGGCTGACAACTTAAACAAAATTACTATATTACATTACTTCCTACTCGGGTCTCTGCCTTTTCGCTCAAAGCCTCGCAGAGCAAACCGTGAATAAGCAAAGAAACCCTATGAATTACATCATAAAGTTTACCTTTAAAACAGTTCAATTACTGAATTTACTAGACATATTTCAACACCTATGTTGCAGTTATACACCATTATAAAGATAAGTAAACAGAACTAGTATATATCGCTAGACTTTCAAAGACAGGAATATGTATATTGTAAATTACTTTGAGCCTATATATTTATCTACGTGTCACATATAAGTGAAACGTGAAGGAATCAATTTTCATAATGACTGCTAACCAAATAAATTCAGAAATATAGCCTATAAACACAGTAGCAGAAACCAAATAACTACAGGAACTAAATGAAACTAAGTTATTTTACAAGCACGTTAGTGTGCTACACTAATAATGTGAATTAAAATGTGCTGTTATAAACAGACATAATTCCGATTTCATTATATATAAATATAAAGAGAGAGATGAATAGAGATAGACGTCACTAAGCTGTACGTTGTGTGACTATCTCTAGCGAATTAATAGATATTTCAGATTTTTAATAAACACTGACGATGAGAAGATATCTCGACCTTCCACTTCAAATAAAGGTATCAATGTAATCTGAACAAATCAAAGTACTGTACTAAGATATAAAACGTAACTTAAAAAAATAGGCGATATACCAGTAAAAATATAATTTCGCGCGTATCCCGCATTCAAAATTAGACAGGAGGCTTGTAGTTTAATCGGTAAAAGGGCGCGCTACATTTATAACGTAACAGTGCTAACCACCCAAGCGAAGTTTCGTCGCTTGTGCATTTGGCATGATATTCGTTAAAGCATTGGATTTCAGCAATTTATAAATATTTCAAATATTTATGTTGTTGGTAAATAACTGTATGGTATAAACTCAGTTCTAATAAACAAGGGAATTTACATTGTCATTAGAAAAACTCTTTAATTTTATGTAATGAATTATTCCTTAACACTAGTAAATTACCTTTATCATAAATTACACTGTAATTTTCTTCCTTTAAATAGAAGTGAGCGCACGATCACCGCCTGCGTTTTATACAACCTTTCCCGCACGCATTGCACCGCGTTGTTCAAGGTGTTGTATATCGTATATGTAACATTTAATTGATAATCAACATTCAGCCTGACCTAGAATCAATATGCGAAATAATCGGGCCTCTAACCATAAGCAATGACAACACTAGGCAAGATATATTGAGCAGTAAAATACAGCTACAGGAGATACGCTACACCAGGGAAACATTCGGCTCTTGTGAAACAAGCTCCATGCTACGGTAGCTGCATGCGTGCCCGTAAGTGGTGATTACTAGAGATGGTGAAATTTCGCAAATTCAATGACCTGCATGATAGAATAAAATATCATATGCATACTCAAACGATGTCCATTCATTGTCTGCTGTTCCACTGAGTAGCAGCTAGTGGACAAATGGTCGGGACGTGAGTATGCATAGGATATTTGATTCTAACATGCAGGTCATTGAATTCGCAATATTTCACCATCTCTAGTGATTACTCTCTTTAGTGTTTGCTGTAGGCGTTCATTTTACGTTCTGGATGTCACACGTACTTTGGCCGGTTCCACGTACTATCGCCTTCGGCTTGTCTACCAACTTTGTGGGAGATACTTGTTCAAATAGGGCGCATACTACTGCATTACCACTAGTTTATTTTTGTTGCCATCTCTCTTCACTAAAATATTCTATTCTGAACTACCTCGTGCATGAAATAGATCGAATTTATTAACTATTTTTTTATAATCTAAAATATTTAATGCCAAAATAAAGGTTGAATTAAGTAGTTATGTTACAAATAAGAAAAACATTTTCATAATTAGGACTGATGCGCAAGTACTTACTTGAAAAAGAGCTAAATCAGAACCACATCAACAGTTATTGCCTTTGTTAATGATCTGCAATAAGCAATGCAAATTATTCATTAAACGCAGTTACAGTTTTAAATACATTCCATTTGCAGCTGTTAATTAGGTACAATAAAAACTGAGAGTATCTCATAAATATTGCTTTCAACTGAAAATATTAGGTACACTACTATTTTTGCAAAGCATCGAAGGAAATTAGCAGTAACAAAATTAATACTATATAAAAATAACAATAAAAACAACCAGACAAAAATTCGAGACAGTAAAAGACCGAGAATCAGCAACAATATCTTCTTATTACAGTGAAATAAACTTCTCTTGCGATTTATTAAAAAAATTGTGTGAATCGCCAATCAGGATAATAAAAGTAGTGAATTACGGGTGTGCCTAATGCCCCATATTGAAGCTACTACGTCACGTCTAGGCTTTACACTCCTTTACAAAGTAAAAAAATAAAAAGCCAAATAATTCCCAATCTCCTTCAATTCCGTAGCCTTTACCGTCGCTTTCAAAATTATGTGACCATTTGGAAGGAAATATTTTGCATAAAACCTACTGGCAAGAAGTTTTCTTTTAAGTTATGTTTCAGTTCGTCAACGTAATGCAGGACAAGCTTTCCTTGACTAAGAGCTTTTATCGCCCACTGAAGTAAGGAAATTCGTATTCCCAGTGGCAGAGAGAAAGAGAGAGAGAGAGAGACGACAGGGAGAAGGAGAGACAGAAAGAGAGAGAGAGAGAGGAGTACTCAAAGTGCGAAGGTGAATACGTGTTTGTTGTAAATAATTTTCGCTTCCGGCCTCGTTACTACATTACCATACTCCGGGCTGGCAAGAGCCAGCGAAGAAATAGGAGGGTGGGCGGAAAAACTCGGATGGGCGTGACGTAGGTGCAAAGAAACGGGACTTGGAGAAGGGGGAGGAAAGGCGATGAAGTGGCGTAAGTAACGACGTGCGGCACAATTAGCGTGGCAAATTTTTTCTCCCTCCGGCAATCTCAGGGCGGCAGGTTCCTTAGAAAACACCCTTAGAAGCACAGAGAGGGGTGCGGGGGTGCAGGCGGACTCGCCTCCAAAAAGGGAGGAACTGGAAACTTGGAGATTGAATATGAAAATTTAATAACTTAATGCCGCCGTACGAGGGATGCAGATAGGCGATTGGCGAGGAGGAGGAGGAGGAGGAGGAGGAGTGGAAGCGAGGGAAGCGGAGAAGTATGTCGCTTCCAATCAGCTTCTCTTATGGTGCACGTCGGTACCCTAGACATGGCAGTGCAGGCGAGTAAGCTAAGAAGGCCATCTTTCGAGGGTGCGAGCAGGGACGACAGTAAAGACGCAGCAGATATTTTATTTACGATAAATAAACCGTTCTTCCCTGCATCCCCATTTTCCTGTGCTTCTACGACATGAGACACGACAGTTGTTGACAGCCACACGCACAGAGAGAGAGAGAGAGAGAGAGAGAGAGAGAGAGAGAGTGTGTGTGTGTGTGTGTGCGTGTGTACATAAAAATACACGATTTAAGGCCACGCTCTTTCATTTATTTCAAACAATTGCAAATAACTTGAATATTTTTTAACCAAATGCTCTGAAAAAATTTGAGACTGTGTACAGTCATACGATACACAATTTTGCCAGAGGTGTTTTTTTTTTAATAATATTCAGCTTGCTAGCAAAAATTATTTTCCTTAATTTCGGCCTATTTTGACAACAAAATATGTGCTATTTCAGGGGCAAAAATCTACAAATCTGTTTGGTGTATTGCAACAGAAAAAATTCAGATACAAGCTATGATATACAAGTGTTAAAACTGCCAGAACGAATTTTTGATATATATGTCTTAATATTCGTTAAAAATATTTTCGAAACCACTGCTAAACTGAAGAGCGAGGCCTTAAGATTCATAGCTTGGCATATAATTTGAATGGTACTCAGAATAAGCAATAAAATAAATTAATTTAAAATATTTCTAAACTATGTAGAGGCTAAGGTAAGTGGGCTTTACGTCTCGTAGACAGAGAAGTCGTTACGGACGGCGTCAACTTAGTACAGCAGCAGGAATTGGGAGATAAGTTGGAGGTGGTATGTGTTAAGGAACCATCCCAGCATTCGCCTGGAGTGATTTTGGGAAACCATGCAAAACCGAAATCAGGATGGCCAAAGCCGGAGATTCAACACGAGTCCTTCCGAATGCGAGTCTGTGCCGTTGTTCTACCTCGCTCGGTAAAATTTCATAAGCATCTCGTAAATATTCACGAGCGCTTTCGATAGTTCACATTTTTCGAACAATTCAGTCTGTTTCTTGTGATATAATCATTCAATCCTTGTAATAATTTGCAAATGGCATGCTATAAAGTATGTACAGATGCTCGTATTTTGTTTTCTCAATGCAGATCAACCAATAAATTGTCAGCGGTCACATCAATAAACCTTACTCAAAATTTACTAACATTAATTTACAGTACTCAAGTACGCTAATGCTATCCAATTACAGTCCGATCTTCCTAACAATGCTTGCACAAAAAAAAAGTTTTGTGGCAGCTGCAAAATATTTCGTGGTTATTTACTCTGCAAAATTTATTTTGTGGTAACCACAAAATCATTTTGCTATAACCTCACTAAAATATTGCGGGCACCAAAAAAAAATTTTGTGGTTACTATAAAATAATTTTGCAGGGAAGACTTGTTACGAAATTTTTCTTTCAGTGTGGCTAGTAATCTAAACGTAACACATGGTTTGTAAAGTTTGTGAGCATGAGAGCAAACGAAAAAAAAAATTTATGTGACCCTAAAACACGTTAAATACGTCAAAGTGTGGTCAAACTCAATTTTTAAAACATTAATTTTTCACCAGCAGAAGTTGAAGCATAAGGTAATGCATTGCAGTGTTATAAACATATCCATCCATCTGTAACTGTAATTAACAAGAAGTTACTAGTGTAACTAACATAGCATATTTTAAGTTAGTGCGAAATAACAAAAAAAAAATAATTTAACGACAAGACTGATTTTTTTTTGCAATATGCCTAGTAGTTCCCAAGATATAATGCACAGTCTTTATTTTTTCATGCCGTGCTTCTTTGTAAAATATTTGACCCAGAACTATAAACTCCACTAGTTTAACATTTATTGAAAGCGAAATGTCAAAATGCAATTATGTATGCGTTTAGTTGTTCACGTGTAGTACTAGTCGAAATATAACGAAGTTTAATTCTTGTTGAAGGATATAATAAAATAGCAGGACTGAGGTCTTAAACTCTGCTAAAATCAAAGTTGGAAGGAAAACTGTCAAAGTATAAACATTGGTTGAAATAGAGCTTATTCTACCACAAATGTGACGTAAAATACGTAGTTATTTATGGCATGATATCTTCCGAAAATACCGACCTGTAGCTATAAACTGTAAATATATTAAAGTTGGAACACTAATAGCAAAAAGTAAAATTTGTTTACAGTACATTACTTACAGAAGTTTTCTAAATATACAAATATAACTTATTTATTTATGTTATGCTATCTTTCGAAGTGGCGGGTTTAGTAAATCCTACTGAAATAAAATCTTGGATAATTCACAGTGTAAATATAAAATGCGGTTGCAATCGGTCCAATTATTATCAAAGTTTGGCCAAAAATATTTGTCTATTCATTTCGTACTACCTACCAAAATTTGTGGAGTTATAAATAATGAACAGATTTAGACCAAAGCTTGGAAGACGAACTGCTGATATGTAAGATATGTTGGCAATCGATCTAGTATTTCTCGACGTATGAGGAAATTTATTATTATTTTTTTTTGTGAAATGCTTGATCTACGATATTTATCCACGTAATAATCTCTGCTTTTATTAATATTTCTTTAAATCTATATTACGATGCAATCAATGAAATAGTTCTTGAAATACAAAATATGATTTAAACTACTAATGGCGTGCTAACTTTATGATAGTAATTTTAACTACGAAATACTACCAACTACTACTAAAAACTACCAAAATATAATATACTGTTTCAATCAATTATATGGTCCCCTCAATCGGCATAACGCCAACAATGTTCGAATGATCGTCATTTTAAACATAAACACTAGACATAAACAAAACACATAAACTTCAGGTAGCCTGATCAAGTACCAACTATAAGTGTACCGAGTATGGAAAAATTCTGTCATCGTGTCCACAACATAATATGTTATATTATAAATGAGAGACCTACACATTTACGTGCACACAAACATGAATACTTCACGACAGATACGTTACCTCATTAAAACTATTTTCCTTCGGAAATTGAGTAAAATAGTATAAACTGATATTTTACATTGCCTAGTGTAAAACATAAAAGGGCGTAAGACGTCGATTACCGGTTAAAACGTTTACTAGAAAACCACAGGTTTTTGAAGTCAACATTGAAGTACAAAGAAAAAGTCCGTGAAAGAGACTTCGCCAAATGTTGAAAAATCGCCAGAGACCTACTCCTACATCACAACCTCTAGCGCCGAAATCAAATGTACCCGAGTTGAGCAACAGGAATGGATAACTCAAACGAATCACATCAGCAAAAATTCTGCTTACATGATAGTATGCCGAGCGTGGTGAAGTTGTGGTAAAACACTTGCCTCGCACTGTGGAGGACCCAGGATAGATTTCTGGTTCGGCCATCCTGATTTCGGTTTCCCAGGTTATTTCGAAGTCAGTCGCGGCGAATGCTGGGATGGTTTCTTAAAATTGTCATGTCGATTACATTACATTTTCCCGTATATGCCTACAATGGCCATATAATTGGTATAAGTGGGTGTGTGAGTGAGAGATTTTGTTCAGCGCTTAACATCGAGGTCTTCAGTGCTGGTGAAGGGTGACATGATGTGATTATAGAGCAGTGCCGGAATGAAAGGGCGGGGGAAACGGGAGATCCCCCAGAAAACCCGCCGACCAACGGCATCGTCCGGCACGATTCCCACATGCGAATATCCGGGGACCGACCCGCCGGGTATCGAACCCGAATCGCCTTGGTGGGAGACGAATGGTCTGGCCAATCGGCCACCGCGGCCCTAGAATTGGTATAAGACACGTAGAACAAACACCATGTTGATAAACAGACAGCTGAACAACAGGTACTTTCCTGGATTGCCGTCCTTAAATGAAAAAAACTGTGGATTTTGTGCAATATAATAGAAAGTTAGTTTTTAATATTAAATCCCTGCACACCTTTACTGCTGACTGTTCATGATCTATCAGAAAGTTTGCACTCATATTTACTATTTTCAATACGAAAACTCTCATGAATCGAAAAACCAGTGAAAACTAGTCACCTCTGGCGTCAATAAAAAAAAGTGTTTGATTATTGTAAATGTCGAGGAGTGCTCAGTGTAACATGGTTGTTTCACATTACCACGCAGGTAAGAGAAACTCGGGCAAACCTCGATTGTTTCTAGTTTCTCAGGTTTTGACTGGAGAGGAGGAAGGGATATGAGATGGGTGAGTGTTTCTGGGAGTGGGTGGCCACCTCTGGGACACCGCGCACGCCAACAAACAAGAAAATGAGGCCGCGGAGTGGAGAACGAAACCAGCAAGGAGAGAAAAGAGGGAGAAATCCCCTGGAGCTACAGTGATATTAAGTAGACGAGACAACTCCCCTCCCTCTTCAGCCCACCACCACCACTTCCACAGCGGCCGTGGCGGAGCGCAGATTTAGATATATACACGCTATATGTCTCGCGATCCTACTTCTTCTGTGCCTGTAGGACGACTGGTAGAAGGTGGAGTCCTTCTACGAAGGGCAGGCCACGACTCCAATAACCTCTGACCTCCCACACCCACCACCTGCCCTTACCCAATCCACCCTTCTCATGCCGCTAAGAACAGTCCCCACTCAACCGTCCATGAAATTTCTCATCTGGACCTGTTTTCCTCGTGGCCAGCGAAAACACAGGTCGATCTGCTTGCCGGGGTTCTGCACGTACCGTGGGCGTAAATGATCCAAGTCCAGTGGCACGTCATTCGCAATCATTTCCTACTCTTTCTCCTCCATTTTATCACCTACTTCAGCCCTATTCCTACTACAACTTCTTCTGTTAAGATGACTACTCACTAACTAAACCATTATTTTTTCGGCTACATAGACGTTGTACAAGAATGTTTATAAGCCGCTGGAAAACTGTAGAAAAATTTAACTTCGGTTTTTTTTTTCTGTGGATTTCGTATCAAAAATAGGCCTTTGTTATGTTGGTTTACGTAGATTTATGTACATTCGCTTGTAATGGTATCTGTCCAAATAAAGGTTCATCATTTACTCATACATCCCCTTCCCGAAAACTGTTTAAAGATCACATTTTGATAGTTTCGTTTCGTATTCTATTACTGAACAAAGTTCTGTGACTCAGGTATGACAACAATACAGGTGTGTAAAGTCGCATTACGTTATCCAGAGACTTGAAAAAAACACTTGTGGGTACTTATAGCTCACGAACTCTAGGGTAACAGTTCCGGAAATTTCAGGAGTTCGTTTCATGAGAAGTCGTATTTCAATATCATGTGCAAGTGAGTTATTTTCTCGAAATAGTGTCACTGTTGATTGAATTTATTGTTGAGGGTTCTGAACCATCAGAATAGTCATCTAAATTTCGCATCTCTAATAGTTACACTCCTCCAAGCAGAAATATATTGACCAGCAGCTGCTTGCCCATACAGTAATAATGAATAGGTTTTGCGATTAGTTACTTCCTTTTTTTAAAAAAAATGACTTAAACCCTCACAACAATGACATGGACGGAGATATGCAACACCGAAGCGGATTAAGTGAAACCTTCCGAATCGAATCTCCAATACAACGTATGCGTGAACGGGTAAATCAACAGAAGAACGTCAGAAGTTAGTCATCTACCAACTCTTTCGTGTCCGTGAATACGTGCGGCCGATAGGAGAAAAGTGTCTGTGTCTCCGTTCGTGTAATTGTAGTCGTGCAGTCCTCCAGGATGTGCCAAGTAAGTCTTTAGCCTATTGCGAATGAGACGCAAAATGACACATTCGCTAACTCTACTGTACAGAAAAGAATATGCATATTTTAAAATTACGTATCATAGGTAAAAATAACAAACAACTGATTAAAAATAAGTATCTACATAGCCCCACGTCTACGACATAAAGATAGCAAGAATATGATTGAAATAAACGCCGTTAAAATCAATTGCTATTTATAATTTCATTGTTCTCTAACTATTTATGGGAGGCAAGAAAACAATTAATTATAATATATACCACCCAAAAGCAGTCAGAAGATGTAATATTAAATTTAACTACATAATGAATTGCTCTAGGGCATCGTTTACAGCATAATTGATCAACAATGTAGATACGCATTTTGGAAAGTTAACAGTGCACATAATATGATATAAATACAAGACGCCAATGCACCATTGTATTGTATCTTAAAGGTATTCGGAAGTAAAATAATTTTATGTATTTGTTTGAGACACATACGTTTCGTATAAATTACTTGTAACTACTTTTCCTGGCACGAAAAATTTATGTTTTACACAGGACAGTAAACGGTATGGTAAAACTCAAAATTTGGTGGTCACACGGATGTACAAATTCCAAATAAATTGCTGAAATGAAATTATTCACTCTGAATAAAAATACTTATTATACTACTACAAAAATTTACAAGACTAACACAAAATTAAATTTGTATTTAAACAAATTAAATTTTATGAATATTAAGGGTGGTTCAAATGCCATGTGATTTATACATATATCCTGAAGTAGCCACTGAAATGTTGTTTCATTAAAAACTAACTTATTTCCGTAAGCTAAGTGGTTTTCACTATTCAAACGTCTCCCTAGTATGCATATTTTGGCTTTGTTATGTTCTTAGCTGACAACTGTTTGAGTAACAAATAGCCATGTGAGGCAAACGTACAGTCCGCGCGCCAGCTCTGTGTCTCTAGCGAGTATTCGATTTTCTTTCGTAATTATGTAAATAATACAACGAGGCTGATACCACGTCGACACACGTATTACAGCCGAAGTAACGTCATAAGTTGGAATGAGTTTGCTATTGTGTTACTGTAGCGTATATGACGTTTACGACGATAAATGCATAAACGCCAGGGACTCAGAACTGACGCGCGGACAATAGTTACAAGTAATGTATCCAGACCGATCCAGACCGATTCAGACACTACAAGTCAACCGTGCAAACATGCAATTATTATTTTACTTGCGAGTATCCTTAAGAGCAAATACTAGCTTCGACGATTTGCAGGCCCAAGTCCCATAAGCGTTGAAGCTGTAAGGGCGATTTAGGCACGCACATTGGATACATCAACGCTGCTGAACTGGCGTACAGTCTATCCACCATCGGATCTGTTACTACTAATATCTGCGCAAATAGCTATTCACTTCGTAAAGTCATGTTGGTAAAGGAATTATGCGTGCCTTTCTAGTGATTTTAAAATCATAGAAGGGAATTTTTCCAATTAAAATTTATGGTGGAAATACACGTTCCTGTTGTTTTCACCTTCACGAAATGAACATAAAAAAAAAACAGTTTAGGCCACTGTCACACTAGAGGACTTAAACCTGTTCAGTTGAATACAATTGGCAGACATGTTTGATCGTGTTTAAAGCTAAATATGTTTGCGAGGTTACACGACTAAACAGAACAAACTCAATGAACTTTCTAACCTCAACAAACTCGGATCCCGAAATGTACCATATTTAGTTATTATTATCCCAACTGTATTCCACGTGCGTTACTTAATGATTATCATATTGCATCTCTAACTGAAATGCTGCTGCTGTGTGTAAAGTGGATATAAATATTTTACACATAAAAGTTAATATGATTTTACGAGTGCAAAATGTCGGCATATTTGTTACACAGATCATTACTCCAAGCAGCCAGCAAGAGGGAAGCATCGAAGATATCTCGTTAGAAACTACATATGAAACCAGTTTACTTTGAACGAGAAGAAACTGCGATCTGAACTCGTTCGTAGCTCATGTAACCGCTCCTAAACTGAACATGCATCCAGTGTGACGTAAATCATAATTCCAACACACAAACATTCTTACCTGCTATTCGTTTACAGACGAAACTAAACAAATATACACGTGTGTTAAATGGCAGATATACGCCGTAAAAATGAAAAAAAAAAAAAACCGAATATATATTCTGAGGCCACACATATAGAAACATGCCATGGACTATATAAACCACACTTCTCACAAATAAAATGGTATGTCAACTGCTTGAATCCTCACACAAAAAAATTGCAGCTGACTGGCTTGCGCGTAAAGGTGAAAGTGCTTTACATACCATGGTCAGCGGAACCCTTATAGCTACATGATTTTGTGCCTCACACAAGCGCAACAAATGTCTGTCTAGGGTTACACCTAAAATAAACGGCTTTAAGGGGGGTTGATATTTCTCAGATCGGATTCACGGCTTTTTTAATTAATCAGGGATTAGAGAGATTGTTTTACTTTTTTCACGTTGACAAGGCACAGATTGTTGATACATTCACTTTTTGTAATCCACGTGTTATTATTTCTGTTACTGTTGTGATATTTGTAGTTGATCTCGTAAATAAAGAAATTTTTCCTTGGCAGCTATTTCCCATTGCACAATAATGAATATATTATGGTTTCAACAATGTCAGAAAATCGATTAAGTCTTTATATATGTCCTACCGTGACTAATGTTTTGGAGCATTGACTGGAACAGACGTTATCGAGGAGAAATTGATAAATCCAAAGTGGTATGAATCAATGCCCCTAAGTCCTTTGTGCCTGTGTTGCAGCGAGAAACCGGCTACTCGCGACACCTTTCTCCAAGACCTGCAGGTCGTGCCCTGTTATTCGACTGCAGACGACTCCTTCCAGGCCTGATTCAGAGGAGCAAGGTAGCCAAGCAATAAACTACAACTCGCATTACAATCCTTGGCATCAAGTGGCGCGCCTTCAGCAGCGACCAGATATTCCCTGATTGTGTTCCGCCCCTCTGCACCCAGTCCCCTTCACTACCTTCTCGATGACTCTGCGAGGGCAGGGCGGTGAGACAAGGAAGAGACGAAGGAAGGTAATGTCAACTTGGGCGCAGGCGCCTAGCTGATCCATGAATGCCTTCTCTTCTTCGGAAGGACGCACCCGCTGAAAGTAGACGACACTCTTTGAAGTCATTTCAGGGATATCACCCACTTCACGTTCAAAAAGTCCACTTATAATTCCTTCGAAAATGTCCACATCACATTTCATTCATTTGAGGCACTAGAAATTCTAACGATAAACATGGAACCAAGTTTGTAAAATGTTTACTTTATATTATTGACGCAAGTTATATATATATATATGTATATATATATATATATATATATATATATATATACACACACACACACACACACACATATATATATATATAATTTTTTCCGCCACAATGTAATAGGCGCCATATTTTTTCCTAGAAGATCTTGGCCTTTACGAGTGAATAACGATAACGTTTTTTTTTCTCCAAAATGTTTTTTCAACAAAATTTAAATGCAGTATTTCTCATATAACGGAAGTATTTTATTAACAGTAAATGAGCACCGTGAATGAAACAACGGAAAATCTGGGTCTACATGGAAAATTTTTACTGGAGAGACGTATTGAATCGTGCATAGTATGTTTACTGATAAACCTGCATTATATGAGGTAGGTTTTCGACAATATTTAACAACACTTTGGAGTAAATAAATTAATTAATAAATATGTATGTGTGTGTGATTTTTTCATATATATATATATATATATATATATATTCCATATGGACTCCAAAACGGCTGGATCGATTTTAATTTTCAGACAATCTTCAGATTAGCCCAGGGGATGATCCTGTGAAGTTTGGTAGCAATCAGATCAAAAGAAATTATTTGAGTTTTTTGGCAATTTTGTGTCACATTTTCCCAACAAATTATATATATATATATATATATATATATATATATATATATATATATACACATATGTATGCACGTATAAAGTGTGTGTATGTATGTGTGTGCATGTGTGCAAATATGTTTAAGAGCATCTAGTTTCCGTATTGTCATTCGAAGATAGTATTCATGGTTCATGGTAAACTCGTAACGCAGCAGCTTAGCTGTTCCTCGCCCATTGTTATTAATCCTCACCATCAAATGCAGAAAATTGTGCCACTTCACTGAGCATAGTTAACTTTTTCAAATCACACACTTATTGATGTGTATTTGTTGCAGTGCTGATGTTCTATCTGAGACACATGTCTGCCACCCTGCGGGGCCGAAGAATGGATGAAAGGAGACGAGATGGTGATGGAGCAACGTCAGAATGTAAGGACTTGCGAAACGGGGGATTTTCTTGGAAACCCGCCGGTACACGCAATGCTCGCCACGTCTCACACTTGTGATAATCGTAAGTACTCTGCTGGAAATATGCTAGTTTACAAATAAACTAGTGTTCGATAAAAAATATTGCTACTCTAAATGTATGTGGGTGTGCGTGCACGCGCGCGTTTAATGTACAACTCCTGTTGGTTAAATAACAACGCGGCATGTTTCAACCAGTTCTTGCTGTTTACTCAAAAATCTTACACAATCACTATCCCTCGTCTTCTCTTTGGCATGATATGTTTCGTATTCAGTGTTATATAATTTTTAAATGCGCAATATTAACATATATATGTGCACTGAAAATAAGGTGATTGGGTCTTACGTCTCGTCGACAGCGAGGTAATTAGAGACGGTTACACATAACTTGACACAATAACATCAAACAAATTAGTGTAACCTAACAAAATAAAGTGCATTATTTCCTGCAAAATAGTATTTTTGTTCAGTGCTTGTTATAATCACACCCCGTTTCGCAGATATATATATACGTGCATGTTTTGATTACTTAGCTGTTACTTCATTAAATTAGCTAATTTCCAAAATTTACATTCTACATTACCCCATGTACATATAACTTATTACATTTATTTGCTGAATTTTAAGCAACGAACATTTTATTTTCAAATAATGTTGTATGAAATGTTTTCAGTCATAACAGAATTTTCACTATGGTATAAGTGCAATTATCGCGAAATATTTTAATGGGTTTAAACTGATTTTGGACGTACAGTACATAAGAGTTTGAAAAAATTTACCACAGAACATGTGAGTAGCCATTCGAACAACAATTTATGAAAGTGGTTGCTGTGCACATTAACAATTATGGATGGCAGAGAAGTGCCTGGTAACTTAATAATACGAAACAAGCAAGAACTCAGACATGCCCTTTCGGACCTGGCGGACACAAATGTGACCCTTAATGATTTTAAAAATTTTGAAGGTCGTTTAATTATTTAAATTGTACTAACTGCAATAAAAAATTAGGGTACAATTTGCATGCCTATTTTGTGGTTTTACACTTGGTTCCATCTGTAGGGATCTGTACAAACTTAATAAAATATTTTTTATCATTTTTGTAGAAAAATAATTCAGGTCTGTAATCTCTCTAGAGCCGATATCCATTTACAGGTTCGTGAATTCTACGTAGTTGAACATACAAGGCTGACCGTTGTTGCAACGCCGAGAAGACGAGATCGAGAAGCGAGTGGCATTGGAAAGCTCCACCCCGAGCAAGCAGTCTCAGGCTACTAAGCGACCACTCGCAGTGTTTGAAAAATACATTTTCAAAACTCACGAGGGTAGGTGTGTTAAACAACAACAAACAAAAATTGTGTCAAAGAAGTCATGAATGCAGATTTTCGTAATACCCTTCGCTTCCGGTTATGCAGGCTGTTAACATAAGATAGTTACCATTTCGCACGAAAAAAAAAAATGTAAACTGTACAAACAACCAAATCCACAGCGACGAAAAACTGAATTCGCTGTGCTCAAAATGTTGAAGAAACAAACAAAACATGAAACTAATATTCTTTGTAATATAAATAAAATAATTTCGCATCCAGTAAAATCACACAAGTTTTCCCCCTCTATATTAAAACCCTGAAGAGAATTACTGGCGTCTATCACTATGATCGACGAAACTTGGACACGCGACTGAGAAAACCTGCTCTACTCTCCGAAGTATTTTATAACCGCCTGATTTTATTACTAGTTCCGAGAAACGTGAGGTGCGGGTGTGAACTAACGATAAAACTTGAGCTGCTATAAATTCGATTTTGTAGATTTCAATTACACATCGTCACTGCAAACAAACTATAATGCGACAAGTTAGTAATTGTCCTTGACCAGTTCCGTTCCGCGCAGCTCCACCCCTCCAACTTTCTCCCCACTTGCCGCTCTGCTTCTCCTGCGCGTAGGGGAGGAAGAACGTCATATTTCCTTCAAGGGCGACTTACACGAACACACTGCACTCTCTGCACGAGGTAGACGCATGCGTATTCGCACTAACTAGATATTTATTTTTGTCGTGTAGCGCCTAATGCATTGCGTTTGACGCGCTATGGTGTTTGTAACCTATATGGGGGATCGTTTGGTCAACGTA
>PNEQ01124040.1:16069-40969 GCA_003012365.1 Medauroidea extradentata | reverse complement strand
ATTATATTTACTGGTTTTCAAGTTTTGTATGAAGTAAAAATATGCAAATTTTGACTTTGAAGTGACATTACGGGAAAATTGGCTGAGCTAATTTTTTTTCGTTAGATGTTAATGTACTCTTAAGTAATGTCTACAAAACTAACACTATTTTATACAAATATAAAATTATGAATTTTTCCCCACTTGAACGCCCTTAAGGAGGCACCTGACGGAAAACTTACATTGTTTAAAAATTTTTATGTTTGTACGATATAAGGTTTGTTCTGTAGATTTCCATTGTAACTATTTTTTACTGCAATTAATTTTTTTTAGCTTTCTTAGTTATGTAATGGAATGGCATGACGTAGTCCGAATTTACGTAAAACTGTTTTGTGCTTTACAGGGAAACCAAGTAACTAAGTAAAAAAAATTCACACTGAATAACGAAGTTGCATGCTACGTGGTCTTCTAACCAAAACAAAACAAAATAATACATGTTTAAAAATTTTTTGAAATTTAAAATTAAAATTTAAAATATTCAAGATTTTTTTTAAACATTCAAAAATATTTTTTTTCTTTTTGTATAGAAGACGTTGTAGCTTACAACTTCGTTATTCAGTATGAATTTTTTCAGTTCGGAAAGTCACTAGGTTTTCCCGTAAAGCATAAATTCGGTTTATGTAAATTGGTCTTTTACATGCCACTATAAAAAAAAACATGAAAGCTAAAAAAATTTCATTCCAATAAAAAATAATCACAATGTTTACTACAAAAGAAACCATATATCGTACAAATATAACAAATTTTAAAACAATGTAAATTTTCCATCAAGCGCCCCTTTAAGTTTCTTGTACATAGCGTCAGCACGTGCCAGTGTCACTGTTATAACTTCGGTGCTCCTGACCATAGGGCGTGGGTAAATGCAAGAGAGATACGAAAACCTCGAGCGTTTATTCGTAGGCCTACCTACACCAATACGTGCTAGTGACTGGCCTTAGCAATTTTTTTAATCTTATTCCAAAAATACTTTAAACGTCCAAAATTTATTGCACAACAAATTACCATACACGAGTTATCTTAAAACTTTTTCCCCCGACAGTTCAGTACGTTCATTATCTCTCCTCCGCCCATAGTGTCCAGGGTTCCCTGCTGCGCTCAGTTTTATCAACCATGTGCTTAACGAAGATAACTGCTTTGCCTTCAATTGTAACCTGTTCGTGAACGGAAAATTACATACTGCAGACTGTGGTTGAAGTCACAAACTTTCTATACCATTCATTTGCAATATGTTGAACACAAGTAGTTAAATAATAATATCCTACGTACTTTGTTCAGGTTTTCACAAGCTGGAAGAAAAATGGCAAAATATCATGGCCTTGTAGTTGTTCGTAAAAATTAACATTTATAATATTCATAAAAAATATAAGGCTAGAACGTTTAAAACAAAAATGCAATTCCTTGAAATATCAAAGATTAAACTAACGAAAATTAATGCAGTTCTGTCTGAGGACTACAAACTACATAAAGATTTCTGTCTGTCTGAGGACTACAAACTACATAAAGATTTCTGTCGCAACCAAAGTCAAATTCGGCAATTTAATTTTGTACATGCATTATTTCTTAGATTATAAGACACTGAGTATATTTTTGCCGATCAATAAAACAAAGAATCTGTTTAAATTTTGCAGAGTGATGTCCATTAAGCAGAAGGGGCAGGTGGAATTCTAACGCATAACAAGTAGATGACGTGAAATATTTAAAAAATTTATTTGGCTTCATTTAACGCGGCGCAGTTAATGCAAGGTTGCCTTCTCTACCACTCTACCACATATAGCGGTCGTCACTGAATGTCTCACATAGGCGCTCTATCGGTGAGATGACTACATGCCAGTTCAGCGACTAGTGCCTAGAGGTTAAGGTGAGGTGTGATGCACGTAGTGCGTAGCCCTTATCGCTCCACATTTGCAGTATTTAAACGTCGTGCAAAATACGCCCGCACCCACCTTAACTACCTCTGTTTCAGTTTATACTGAATAGACGCACAACGCGTCCAAGGACAACCCATACATCCGAACTCGAACCCACTGCGATCAAAACCATCCCGAATCCTTCACGAAATAATATTTTGTGGCAACTACAAAATACTTTGTGTGTATTCATCCTGCAAAATTTACTTTTTGTCACTACAAAAACATTTTGCTGGCCCCACTGAAATACTGTGGTCACAAAAAATAGTCTATGTATTTTACTAACGGTAAAATTATTTTGCTGGGAAGATGTCCTACAAAATGTGTCTTTCTGTGCATGTGTGCAATTCAAGATAAGTTCGGCTGTTCGCGGCTCCTGTAAAATCATGGAGATTGGTAAAATTATTACTTGGCGTTAAAAGACAAGGTGTTTCCGATAGGATTACCTCTGTGCCTAAATTTAATCTCTTGTTAACTTCGAGTTTTCGCTGTCTTGCAGTTTAGGGTTGCAAACATTGTAAAAATTCCTGAGAAATGGTAAGTTAGCCAAAACATTTACTTGAAAAAAAAATCAACAATACCTCAAATAATTACACTGACATGTTAAATATATCAAGAGATAATTTGATTACTTTCTCGTGTTTAATTACTAACCTATAAATATTTTGCAATAGCATATAAAACAGGTTTTAATTTTTCTTCAAATAAAATTTTTCTCAAGTTTCCGTCTTATGTAGTTTAAGATGCATATTTCTAAATTACTCAAAACACTTATCATTAAATAAACGACAAGTTCAGTCTGCAGGTTATAAGCAAAAAGAAAAATAAAACCATTTTGCGACCTTATTGTGTAACGTGAACCCATAGGGTCGTTCTCGGCGTAAACTTTGAAACTTAAGCATTAGTTTAGCAGACATTATGGAGATAAAAATTACAATGTAATGTTCGGCTAATGCATATTTGTTATACGTTCACATTGTTGTTGTGAAAAAATAATTTAATGTAAACAATCACGACAACTGTCTTTATTCCGAACAGGACCTTGAAGTTTTGATTTTAATATACTTGTCAGAATTTAGGTTCAACATACGTTTTGTGGTAATTATTTAAAAGTAACGTTTCACAAAAAAAAAATGAAGGAAACGTTACATCTTTAGCCGAAGTATTTAATTACGAGCAACGCAACACGTAATGTCATCATTACTATACCGTCTGGAAGCTAGAAGTAGGTATATTTTCTCGCAAAAACTTTGCAAACTTATAACGACAAAACTGATATCTCAGGAAGGTTGTTTCTTTCCTATTACGAAGTTTTCAACATTCTGGAATAACGCTAATTTGCTGATACAGTTCTTAGTTAAACAGCCTATGTGCGATCATGATACGGGAAGTATCACACTAGACAAGGGATGAATAAGTTTATAATGTTTAAAGTCAAAATAATTTATTCGCCCTTTTTAAGACACCGTGCAACACGGAATACTCACAGAAAGTTTGCTACAATGCGCTATTTGCGATGCGACAAACTTTTACAGTGTGTATTTCTGTACGGAGACAGTACATACGCGAATCGAACTCTTACAAATTGAACGATAAAAGTTGTGTAAAGATAGATAGTTGGATTTACAACGATCCGTAGCATTCGTCCTTCGTCCGCACTACTCCGTCCGTCCGCACTACTCCGTCCGTCCGCAAATATAACGATTCGCAACAATCTTTCGTCCATCCGTCGCTAATCATTTAATTTTCAATGCTACCAATGAACAAACAGAAAACTTCGGTTGGATATAAGATTACCTTTAACAGTTTATGTTTACTGAGTTTTAATTAATCTATAGTTGCTAATAATCGCAATCGCTGTTTTTCACCACAAAGATTTTGCGAACGTAACACACACAACATGTTACCTTACTGCAAGCCTTGCATTTGACTTGCAGTTATAAACTTCCTTCTGTAGTCTTACTGCAAGCCTTGCATTTGATTTAAGCTTGTATGCTGGCATAAGTATTTTTTAACTTGCAGGCTTGCATGACAAGCTTTCTGCAAGTGTATTTAAGAAAAATGCTTGCAGTTAAAATTCTTGCAAGCTTGTGTTAAGCTTGCTGGCTTACAAGTTAACCTTAAATGAAGTTTAATATGTAAGCTTGCAAAAAATTTAAAAAGTGTCAAGAAGACAACTTGCAGCAGGCTTGCAGCAAGCTTTCAGGCTTGTCGTGACACACTGGCTACAAAGTTGCTAGTTTGCCTGGATAAGCTTGCAGCAAGCTTGTAGTAAGCTTTTCTGCTGTTTGGGTTGTAAGCTAACGCCAGTTTGCATTTCACTTGATTTTGGCTTGCCATAGCAAGCTTGCTCACGAGACTTGCTGCAAGCCTGCTTACCAGCTTACATTTCACTTGATTTTAGCTTGCCGTAGCAAGCTTACTCACGAGACTTGCTGCAAGTCTGAATCAAGCTTGCAGCAAGTTTACATTTCACTTTAATTTAACGTGCCATAGCAAGCTTGCTCAGAACTCTTGCTGCAAGCCTGAACCAAGCTTGCGACAAAGCTGTATTTGACTTAAATTACACTTACATAGCAATTCTGGTAATGTGATAAGCTGCAAGCATCCTGTTTCCTATACTAAGTTGATATTGCATTGAAATTTTACTTAGCAATCTTAATTCATGAAATATTTTCTAAGTGCCCATCAATAATGATCGAACTTGATTTAAACTTAACTTTGTAAATAAACAAGCACTTTAAAAAGTAACATTGTTTCATACGCTAGCTAAAACAATTGTTACGATGTTACGGAGAACTGCAAGTAAACTGATTTCCTTACATTTAGTAAATTCATAAACATCAGCATTTACATAGCAAAGTTCGTTCTCTTACAACCGCATCGCACTACTACACATCTTAAGTATTTGCAATAGTCCAGTGGGGTCCAATCCCCCGTAGCTCGGTTGGTTGAGCGGCAGACTTTGGTACGCGGGGTTCTGAGTTCGATTCCCATGTCTGGCTGGGTGTAAAATTTGTGTTTGTCCGTTTGAGTCACATCAATCGTCAGAGTCAATGAAACTGTGACAACTGGGGATTTGTCTAGTAATAAGGTCGTAAAGGGGGGATGTAAAAATAAGCATACCTGCTTTGAAGTGTTTAGAATCTTAGCAGAGCAGCCGAATTTTAATATTTAGTAATTAACATCACAAGTAGATGAACAAGCAATATTTCAGATGTAAATTTGAATAATAGTGAAAGTATTGCAGAAAATAAAATCTTGATTTATTATGCAAACTTGAAAATTAAGCTTGCAGCAGTCTTTCAAATTAAGCTTGCAAATCTAATTTCCAGCAAGCTTACAAATCGAGCTTGCAGCAAGTTAGAAATATGTAAACTAAGCAACTTGCAGCAGGCTTGTAACAAGTTTATTGGCTTGCTAGTTCATGCTTGCTACAAGGTTACTAGCTTGCACTGGCAAGTTGTTACAAGCTTGTAGCAAGTTTTTTCTGCTGTCTAGGAATCAATTACTAATTAAATTATTAACGTTTAACTTGAGTAAACAATGCGTAAAAATAATTTCTGTTGGTATTTTAATTTTCACAGTACGCCAGAATTATCTGTATAGTATATTTTAAGATGAATTTGCAGCACTACCCAACAATAATAACGAAATAAAACATAATCACAGCCTTATTTTTCAGAGATAATTGTTAAAACGATCATCTCCTTTTTTAGAAGGCTGTAATTTCGGCCGTCCGTCCATAAAAAGATAAAGTTTGGCAAGCTTTTAACGGATGAACACATAGCATTATTCCAGATTTGTGATTGGCTGGAAATCACGTGATCGACGGACTGATAACAGACGGACGGAGGCGACGGATCATTGTAAATCCAGCTTTGGTCAAGCTTGCAGGTTAGTTTATGAACTTGACCTAAGATAAATTATTTAGAACTGATTTTTTTAAAGTAAGTAGGCCTATCAATGTTTCCTTGACATGCAAACATAAAGACCATGTCGAAGCAAAACATTATCAATTCAGTCAGTCGGGTTCGAATAAACGATCGCAAAAATTCTACACAGAAAAAATAATTGTGATTTTACAAAGAAACTTGGATTTTGTTTCCAACAATTTTATTTATAGCACTACAAACAGTTATTATAAGATTTACAACTAAGACAAAGGAAATATACTAATAAAGCAAGATTTTTGTAGGCTTTAACAAACAACTGGCTTACTAGCATTCAATTGTTTGAATATTCGCAAACTATTAGTGCATATTTACAACAGATTTCATATACATTATATTACGGTTGTCTTTCGTGTAAATTATCACTTTTGCGAACCGTTTTCTAAGAAGATGTTTATAAAAAGCACAGAAACATATTTAAAAAATGACGCGTCACCGGATTTGATAATTATACGAATTTGGAATACTTTTTTATGCTTTAAATTTTAATGCCATTTTTCTATAACATAACAGCAAATATTTAAACCAAGTTAGTAATAATTAGAGGCAATGATTTTTGGTGAAAATAATTACGCAACATTTTGTTTCAATACTTCACGTTCACGTCTGCAGCTCTGGTACGTAGTTATTGACAGCGCGCACTCGTGTAGAGGCGTCACTCATTTGACTGTGCCAATGATAATAACGTCACTGCGACACCACAACGTATGCGATTTGCGGGTAGATCCCTAATACGTTGAGAGTTACAACCAGCCAATCACTGACCATTAAGCAGAGCTGCAGATGTGCACGCAAGGCACTGAAACAAAACGTTGCATAATTATTTTCACCAAAAATCATTGCCTCTAGTAATAACTTTTTAAAAACACTGTCACACTTTGCTCTAGCCTTTATGCTGATATTTTAATTTACTCAGCATTTTATTTCTTCCACAGCAAGATAGCTAGCGACGGTGAACACAACTTTACACTAGAAAAAGAACTGGAAGAAGAATTGGCAATGACCTACATGGTAAGGAACCGCTTGGAGTGAATTCGTAAAACAGTTAAAATCAGAATAACCGGAGTTGGGAATAGAACCTGAGTTCTCTCGGTTGCAAGTCCAACGTGTTACAGTTGTGCCATCACGCACGGTTTGGCGATGATGATGTGGTTTTATTTATGCAACTTAACCATTTCCTGGAGCATACGTATCAACAGGACTTTTAATGTTAGGTGACGTTAGACATACATCGGCGGTTTTTGTTCCTAGACGTGAGTAGTTCTCAAGTTTTAAATTAATAATTTATTGGTATTGACCACGTACCGAACAATTCATGCATGCAGTCACTTATAACTCACAAGTTAGAGCGCTCCCTACCTGGGAAGGTGCAAAGAAGCAATGCGACATGCCAAGGTCGAAGCCGGCTAGCGTATCTACTGCGTCATCGCCTCTACTGGCTAGCAACTCATGTGCCATTCAAGTATGGTACCCCAGAGTGGTTGTAAGGTCATTTTACTACAGATAGCTACAGCCAACTTGTTTCAATACTTTACGTAAAGTGAAAGATTTTTGGTCAGCGCTTAAGGCTATGTATGCTCTTTAGATTCTACCTTTTTTTTTTACAGATATTAATTTTTTTACGTCTAAACGAGAGCATATATCAAAAATCTGTCTGGCATGTTGGCTGTCTCCACGTTGGCTGATTTTTTGTAAGGCAGTAAATACTATTGTTTTCGCTAGTTTTGTAACTAACGAAATTCTGGTTAATTTACTTTTCAGCCGAAACCGTGTAATTTTTAGCTTTAAAAATAGCTACAACGGCAACACCGTATAAAAAACAGTCTACAACATGTTTAATGCATTCGGCTAGGTCGTATGTTAAAAGTACTGCATACTTTAAACGAAAAAGATTAGAATTTGCACACTCGAAGGGAATAGGTCACGAAGAATTTAAGTATGTGTCCATCAGATGTTACCCACGTGGCGAGAACCTGCCGGACAGATTTTTGATATCTGCTCTCGTTTAAGATTAAAAAATTAACTTTCACAAAAACAGTGTAAACTAAAGGGTATGGTCTTAACATCGAGGTCTTCAGCGCTGATGGGTGGTGATATGAGGTGAATATGGAGAGCGGCGTCGGAACGAGTGAGCGGAGGAAACGGGACATCCCCGATGCTTTACGTTCACATCTGCATCTCCGTTTCATGGCCACTGATTGGATGTTTCAACTTTCACGCGTCTTGAAGTTCTGCTGGTAAATCACAGGTTTGCGTCGCAGAAACCTTATTCTCATTGGCTCATTGAAATGAGTAACGCATACACACAAATATTCGCTGCCAATAACAGTGAAGCACAGATGCAGATGTACACGTAAGCCATTGCAAGGTGCTGGTTGAAAATTCTTGTCTCTAAAAAAACACTGGCTCTGCAGATACCTACCGTAAATTTCTCGATAGCTAATTACGTCATTAAATAAAATTCGTTTGAGGCGAGGCTGAATAACTTTAAATCAAGCCAAACGTTTTGTTCTAATGCAATAAATAAATAAAAGTTTCCAAAAATAATTTAACTTTTGGACAGTCTGTAAGAAAGTTCTCGGAAATTCTACATTCGGCAGTGTTAACGTATAAAATTCTTCTTACTTGGTGGCGTTGTTTACAATTATGATTCATGATGCTTCATCAAACTAATACACTTTAAACATAAAATTAATGGTGGGGAATATTGCATTTTCTAACTAAGCAAATATTTATTAACGCCGCTTACGATGCAGCAGTGGTTTGATACTCAAAAGACATTCAGGAAGATACAGTTTCGTTTTTCGGTTAACCATTCTGATTTAATGTCTTCCAGGTTTATTTTCAGACGACACTCAACGTGAGAGCTAGGATGTTTCCTGAATGCAAGCCAGGGTATATCACCTACCTATTTCCGCCGTGTTTATCTATTAAGGCCCTATAGAAAAATAAGCATAATATTAACGGTTTTAAATAATTTTCTGAGAACTAACAGCATATAGAAGCTAAATGTCGCCCGCTAATTGCCTCCATGCCCGGTACTGCTATCTAATTTATTCGTGCAACCAGGCGAAAACTAGCATTCGGGAGTACCTGGTTTCGATTCCCGGAACCTGTCATACTTATTTCGGTACCGAGTTACGACGGTTTCCCCAAATTGCTGCAGGTGAATGCTGGGATAGTTCCATAACATATGCAATGACCAATTTTTTTTCTCAGGACCTACCCAATGCCCAAGATATCGACACCTTTTTTTTCGCTATCAATGGTTCCATGATCCAATGGCTCGTATTAAGGATAGTAAGCTACATATATACATATTTCTGTTACACGCCAACAATACAATATACGTACTGTTTAATCTTACATCCTAATGAGGATTGCACTTGTACTAAAATTATACATATTTTTTGCTCATTCACACTATTCAGTACTATTTAGTGTATACTAATACTAATAACAGAATCAACTCACACTGACAGACATGTTAGTGTCAAAATTTAAGAGTGCGTGGTACATAATTCAACGCTAAAAGCATTAATCCATAACTGTGGGTTTCTTTAAGCCAATTTGCGAAAATTAAACAATAGCAATCCTAGACAACAGTTTTAGCCAAGATTTTAGACAAAATTGTTTCCAGTGTTACGAACTTCTGAGGCACAATCTCTGACGCCGGAACCTCGTGCATTTATCTGCGGCGCAAGAGATCACGTGTAACGAATTAGTAATTCTTTAGAAATATATACTCATAAAGTTGGCAAATACCATTATCTAGGATTTTCATTGAGTATTTTATCAATATTGGCTTGTAAAAAAGCGTAGAAATCAATTGATGTTTTCAGAGTTTGTTTATCTACCGCGCACTCTTAATTAAAAATGAAACTTATTCGAGCGCACGCCGGCCACATAAGACGGTGCATGTGTTTGTGTTCCCACGTGCAAGCCTGTGTGTGGGTGACGTAATACGTATTGCAGAGGCTTCCTCTCTGCACGGCATGTTTTCTTGAGCGCCCCTTATCCTGTACGTTGCCTTACACCCGGCGTGTGAAACGTACATTCTATGAAGATGATGTCGAGGTCGACAGATACTCGTCTTTTACGCAATTTTCTCCCCATTCTCTCACCAACTGTCGGCGGAAGCGTCAAACACGCGTGATGAAATAATCTCCGCACTGAAGCACTTTATTTGTCGCAAATAAACCATGCCAGTTTTAACACATAATTTAGCTACAACTACTGCAACAAATATTTGTGTTGCCATTAGTAGTAAGATTTATATAGACGTTTTTAAAAGCTATTTCTTTTAAAGACTATATACAAGTACGAAAACATTTTTCTTTACTACAAAGAAGTTTAAATATTTCTTCAATAAAACTTTAAAAGTAAAAATGATTAGGAACATAAAACATATTTGGTAAGTTTTTGCTGTAAAACCCAATCTAGTATAACATTTGTGTACTTTTGCAAAGAATTTTCTTTTGGAAACCAGTTCTCAGGACACGTTTTAAGCCCAACATCATTATATTTGTTGTAAATATTACAGAAAATGCTTAGAAATATACAAACATGTCTGTATGTACATTTATGAATATTTTTGCAGTGTTTTCAACAAATCATTTATTACATTTTACAACAGTGGTTTGAAGTGACATCAACAAAGATTTGGCAATTAGTTTCTAAGGAAAATTTTTGTTAAAGTACAAAATACTTCCTAAAATCTAAGAGGCCGCCAAAGATTGTTTAGTTTCACATACAATACTCTCCTCATAAAAATGCGATTTCTAGTCCACATCAATATTTTAAAACTTTAGACCAATTTATTAACCCGCGACACACTTGTTGTAGTGCCTAAGACCAATTTATTTTGACATTTACAAATGTTTTCTGGTAATAGTGCGTAAGTTAGCGAAAAATTGAGTGTATACGTTATTGCAGTGCAGCACTGTAATGACGTATGCCCACAATTTTCCACTAAACCATATCACATTGCAATAGTCTTTCAAAGCCATTCAAAATGCAAATTCTTTTACTGCGTAAAAAAGGCTCAATGCAATTGTTTCTCCTGTATGCGTATAAAACGTTTTTACGTTAAGGCCTTGCTGTCTCATTTCTACTCATTTTGCTATACATATTTTTTAATAGCTTAAACAAGAGCAGATATCCAAATTGTGTTTAGCAGTTTTGTTTATAGTGGTTTTTTCCTTGATAGTTAGAGCCAAGGTTTTGTCGCGGAAAAAGTTTTGTATCATTTTGTTTCAGTATCTCGCGTGCACACATCGGCAGCTGCGCTTCATGGTTATTGGCAGCGTGTCTTTGTTGAGACACGTCCCTCATTTGACTGCGCCAATCATAGTAAGATAACTGTGGCACTATACGTCTGTGATTCACCGGAAGAAACCTAATACAAGTGACATCTGACATTGAAGCAGAGCTCTGCAGGTGTGGACATAAGACATTGAAACCAACCGATGAAAAAATATTTTCCCACAAAATCGTACCTCTAGTGATAGATATTTTTTTTCTAAACAAGAAATTATGCGGTTTCGACAAATTAGTCGATTAACCAGAATTTCTTTAATTTCTTAGTTAGTTAAAACCATAGTATTTACGGCCTACTGCCTTGAAAAATTCAGCCTACATGGAGAAGACCATTTTAAACAAAACTGCCAAGCAGGTTTTTGATATCTTCTCTCGTTTAGGCGCAAAAAAAAATTATATCACTAAAATGTAGAAACAAAAGAACGTGGACTTAAGGAAGAGGTTTTTTAAAAACTAGTACACCATTCTATTTAGGCGTCTGTCAAGTGCTGTAAGCTCTCAGCCACGATGTATAATTGAAGAACTATTGTTAAACAAATTTACAAGGATCAAATGTAAATAGGCTACAACTGTTCGGAACAAAAATAATATAATTGTTTTTTTTAAGAAACATGTGACAAAAAAACTATTCATTGATAGGATTTTAATATGAATTTTGTCGTTAAATTTGGTAACGTATTCAAAAATAAAACATGACAAAGTTTTACACACGGCTACACGATTCCAGAAATTCAGCTGCTAAAAATTCGGTATTTTATTTTACAATGGTATTCCAACTAACAATATGAATGTTAAAAACCTTCGAAGGCAAATTGTTTGTTGCATAACGACGAGAAAACTTTACGTCAGAGTCTAATACGTAGTGGCGATAAAGTATTAGACGTAAGTATCAGCGCTACCATTATCTTCCTTTGTATATTATTCTGGAAGCGCGGAAATAGACACACCAGAATTTATATAAATGTGTGGACTACGACGTAGTGATAAAATAATTTCACGTAATTTTGTTGCAGCGCGATGAAGCTCTCAAAAGAATGTTTTAATAAGTAAAAACAGAAAAGCGAACGGCTGCCAAAAGAAACAAAATTCACAAATAATCACAAACGAGAACAGCGTTCTGCGTTGATTGCTACCATAAATACTTCAAGGAAGTTGCAAGTGACAACTGCCAGAGAAATTAATATTCATAATTATTCTTTATATATACTTACTATCACTAGGATATCGGCTATATTTATTCCTTGTGTGAATATCTATAAGGCTGCGAATTGTTCTTACGCTGTTTTTTTTTTTGTTTTATTTTAAACGTTGCATGTTAGTTACAGAATTTGAAATAAAATTGTGTTTTGGCTGCGGTACTTTTAGTTAATTAATTCTGTAATTTTAACACACATAACGCGTCCGTGACTGTAATCTGCTCAGACTGACCAGCTCAAAGTAGGAAAATCACTATTACAGTATATTCCAACATGTACTGTAGCTAACCTAACTAAGGTTAGTTCTACTACAGGTTAGAAAGAAAATGTGTTTTCTTATGTGAGAGTTTGGCAAAAGGAAAACTTCTGCCTCTAGTTTCGCTGCTATCGCATGTAGACAAGAAAAATACGAAACCGTAGTAAAATAATTTTTAATAGGCTTGGAAATGACAAACGCTATTTAACATAATTTTAAAATGAAAATAATCAAATTTTGCGTCTTAAATTATCAACTTTAAGTAACTTAAAATTCAGGAAAGCTCTGTGATTGGCCTGTTTGCACCCATTAGCGATACTAGCGCTCAGTTTTCCCTGCGCCAAACTTTTTAACATTGATCTTTCTAACCTGTAGTAGAATTAACATTAACCTGACCAAACCAAAAAATAACCGAGTTATTCGGGTAGGTCACAGATTTTCAGCAGAGACGTACGCATGTCTCGTTCCTGTGTGATTCACGAAGATTCCAGAACAAAACACGAGTCTGGCCCCGCCCACCTCGTTATGTAGTCTAATTTCAAGGCCACTGCTCAATACACGTCTGCGAAAAAAAGAGTACATTATTGTCTATTTTGCGTGTTGACAATATAATCTGACTTCCGCAGTGTACCAGGTTGAAACTACATTTTACAGCGCGAATGGTCTTGAGTATGCATGCAAAGTACATAAAAGTTTCATACTTAAAAAAAAATTCTTTGGCAACTAGTTTCTACAATATTTTTTTGTAAGTTTACAAGGATATTGCAATTTTTACAGGAAATGCCTGGAAATATACTGATATATCATTCACACATATTTTTGTCTTTTGATAGATTATTTTTGTACATTTAAAACAAAATTATTGCACATTTTACAACAATTATTAAAAGTGACATATTTTTTACAACCAGTTAAAAAATGTAAATGTACAAGACACTTTGTAAAAAAAATTGGCAGGGCTTTGAACGTTATTTTGTTTCACATTGAACAATTTGCTCGCAAAAATGTATCCCTCTAGTCCTCTCGGGTATTGGAAAATTTAGACCATTTTAATGACCGCGACATTCTTGTCGTAGTGCCCAGATTGATCAATGTTTTTGGCATTGAATTAAAAGATTTTTCTGGTAAAAGTACGAATTTATTTACAGCGGAGTTCCCGAGTAAGTTAAGAAAGAATGTACCAGCACCGTCATGCTTGAATCAATCTTGAAATGTCTTTTAATTCTTTTCGCAGATTAAACAGCCAACATAAGGCGAATGAACATTTATAGGTACCAACTAACCACAGCCAACGAGTTTTGACTGGTAGTGAAATTATGGTAGGTAACTATTTTAAATTTAATATTTGAACTGGTTTTGACCCCAACACTTTATGCATTTTACATATGTTTCCAAGTTAATTATACTGTTTCCTAAGCGAGGTGATACGCCGTACAGCCACTTTGTTGGTTTAAAGGTAATGTGTAGAGATGAAGACATTTCGCGAATTCAATGACCTGCATGTTAGAATTAAATATCCTATGACTACTCAAGTCCCGACCATTTGACCACTAGCTACTACTCAGTGGAACAGCAGACAGTGAACGAATAGACGGGGCTTGAGTATGCATAGGATATTTGATTCTAACGTGCAGGTCATTGAATTCGCGAAATTTCACCATCTCTAGTGTTTATTTTGTGCAGTACAAATAGGACTAAAATGCTACTGTGGAAGAATTAGATATCTAGGCTCTAACGGAAATATTACTCTGGATGAATTAAAATACTGACAATTACATTTCTAGCAATGCAAAGCACTCGTTTAAAGAAGTTCACTACGTAAGAAGAATTAAACTTGACCACGTCTCGGTACGACTCACTATTAAGTAGTTTTTTGTCTCAAGTGGCAAACATGTGTGGTAAGAGAAGAATACAAGTAGATAACACAGTGTAACACAACATAACTTTGATTACGCGAAGACATTACAAAATGTAATGCTGAATTGTGTCACATAATTTTTTTCGTACTATATTCATTCCGTAATTAGGGCCACGATTTTTTGGTGAAAAGTATTTTGCCCCAGTTTGTTTCAGAGACTCACGTGCACACCTGCAGTTTTGCTTCACGGTCAGTGATTGGATGTTTTAACACTCGCGGGTCTTGGGGTTCTGTCCGCAAATCCCAGTCGCGTGGTGTCGCAAAAACCTCGTTGTCATTGGCACAGTCAAATGACAGACAACACATTACAAAAACACGCTGCCAATAACCTCGAAGTAGAACTGTAGACGTGCACGTGAGTCACTGAAACAAAGTGTGGCAGAAATCTTTTCGCGACAAAATCGTGGCTCTATCCGTAATTAATTGAAAGACAACCTCCTGTAAAACAATGCGAGTCTACGAACGACCAGTAGATATACCGTACGTATTAACCACTTTTTATTAGATCCTCGGAATTATTATTATCACAATCTTTATCTAGGAAACAGTTATTTTGCTTCCGACTTGACGCTTTAATTTGCTTGTGTGTATGACTTTACTGAGTGAATATTTAAACATTTTGAACGTTTGGACTTTACATAATTTCATGCACTGAACTGTTACTAATAAATTATTATAATAATAAATTAATTAAGTTGAAAATGAATGTTTACCTATTGAAATACTCCAGTGATACGATGATCGGGGAAGAAGCGACAGAGATAGTAAGCTGTCTCGAGGCACATCCTAAATAATCACTTGGTTACACACAGCGAAATTAGAACCATTTCCCTCCATTTTGATATTGCACTAAAATGTTTTCAGAGGAAAAAGCTTTCAAACAAACTGATTAAAGAGTGTGACGGTCACTTATTAACGTAACTTAAATTCTCTTGTGTAAACTAAGTCGGTGAACTTGTTACTCGGTCTTCACGCGAGTTGTTTTATATTTGCCTTTCACGGCCCGCAGCAAGTTCGTTAGCGAAGTGAGGTTAGCGGTCGCCCACGGGTCATGCACGCGACCCTGACAGCCGACAGTCGCTGTCGTCCATCGCGGCTCACGTGTGTGCAAACTTAGAGGTGGTTGGTGTCGCACTAAAACCTTGGGAAGCGCCAAAGGCTCGCGCTACGTCACGGCCGGCGAGGGAATGAGGGGTACTGGAGGGGAGGCTAGCCACCCCTTCCATGTCACGCGGAGGGGAAGAGGGGAAGACATTAGCTGAAGCGTGCACACGGGCCGCGCGAGGGGAGGGGAGGATTCCTTGATGCGACGCTCTAGAGGGGTGTGAGGGAGGGGAGAATGAAGGGGAAGAGAGGAAGAAGGAAGGAAGAGACCGGCAGCCAGTTCATGCATTCATCCCGCCGAACGGCAGCTCGCGTGCGCTAGATTTCCTTCCGAAGCTGTCTGATCACGTGCCCGGCCGTGTAGACATGCACGCACACCGACCCCGGCAACTGCATCCAACAACGCTCTATCTCCCACGCGACGACTGCACTGTCCAAACGTTCCCTCATGACACGTTCACATGATTGGTCCGGTGATCAGGTCGCCCGGCTGCAGCGTCTGTAGTTCTGGGATCGATACCGGCTGACTGGGTTGGGAATTTTACTGGTGAGCAAGATATCTTTCCGAAGTAGACACAAATATATGTTTTTCTTTTCTATACCAACTGCTGGAATAATATTGCTTCATAGTAATTATGTATTTTACTCATTAATAATTGACATTAGTAAAGGGTCACAGTAACAAATTTAGTGATTTGATATAAATATATCATAAAAAGTCTTATGAACTATACGTTCGACTTAAGAACAAAATATAGCACTGTTACTTTCTCCCTTCCTCTATATGATCCAGCGGAACCGAAATAAACCATCCTTATGAATAATATGACGTTTTAATTGTTCACTAAAATTGTAACTACAGTTAATTTGCATTTATAAATATGCTGGATTACCTTCTTTCATTGCAGGAATACAGCACTTAGTATGCTTCAAGCTTCAACTTTGGGGTTTAAAAGTAGACCACAAAGGTTTTCACAGATCATTTGTAGTCCACAGTTTAAAAACTCCGCTTTTTACACGATTCTGAAACATTAACATATTAAATTTAAGTGATTTATTCAAGGCATTTTTTTTATCCCTACGTTAACAAAAACCTGTCAGCCGTTTGCAACTCTCTTAATGACTTCCCAGAGGGTTGGATTTAATTCGTTAGCAGCTACAGACTCTATGAATACGGCCCACCATATAACCATTTATCTATGTAGCCTGATAATATCAGCTGCATTACAGGAAATGATCAGTATATGTGTTGGTTGCGGCGTAATTGGTTGGTCGTCCGACTGTCTCATCTGCTCGGCGAGGTACCTTTACAAGGACTCTCAGCATCTGGCAGTCGGTCAAAGTAATTTGTTTATTTCTGCATACGCCACGTGCCGCAGGACAGACAATATTTACACGCTTTATCTCTCAGACACACTTCTGCAAGCAGATTAAACTGCGAGCTGGCTCGGTATGGCGAATATGCAAGTCTGAATGAACATTTGGCAACAATCTCAGTATGAGGAATGACAAAACTACGTTTATTTACGCGACTAAATGTATATACGCGTAAGTAGCGTTTACGTTTTCACGCTTCTAAACAATTGCCCTATCCAAATTAGTTATTGGTACTAAGGGAATGTAATAAAGACGTAACAGTCTTACACGAAGTTAATTATTCCCTTCGACTAGTACATTATGGCAGAGATAAGCTGCTGTATAATTGGGACACTCTTCTTCCTCTTAATGATCGAAGTCGGTGGCATAAAAACACTAGCTGTACTTTCACATGAACAAGGCTTGTAAACAAACAGCTGAAAATTTCTTCAGTCAAGTTATACACGTGCAATGCTCAATTCTTAGTTTTGAGTTATTGAAGAAAGTAAACTTCAATGTATTGCAAGGTAACCAGAAGTAAAATTAATGTTGTTAGCCAATTGAATGATGATGTGGATGCCCTAATATGTATCCTCCATAGCATACACAGAGTCATACACACACACACACACACACACACACACACACACATATATATATATATATATATATATATATATATATATATATATATACGACAACAGATGCGACGTTTCAGGAACTGATATCTGTTCCCCGTCTTCAGGCTCATGTGGAGACTGAGGAACTCCAGCAGACAGTCTGCGAAACTTCGCATCTGTTGTCTTGAGAAGCTTACTATTTTCCGTCTGTTTTTGTCTGTGTTGTGTCCTGTCTGTGTTCACATCCATTCGTGTTTCTCGTTATTTGTGTCGTCGTTCATCCATTCGGTGCATTTTTCGTATACCCCATTTTAGTTGTTTCTTTTTATTATTTTTTCGTCTGTCTTTTGTGCTATTTTTTGTGTCGCCCTTCTCCAGTCGACTATATTCCACTTAGGAATTAATTTTGTGTTGTTTATATCTGTTCTTGCCCTTGTGTCGTCTTTTGGGATATGACTGCATTCCTTTCAGGAATTATCTGTATATTTTATGTATGTTGACTGCAGCTTACTGGCTTTTCTTCCTTTGATTATAGTGTTTTGTTTTATTGTGGGATTCTCTACAATGCTGCAACATTCGTCCGCAATGGTGTGTGTCTAAAAAAAAACTTTTATGTTCGTTATATACGAACCCATTGCAAGAATCGTTCAAAGATCACCATTATAGAGACGCCTGAAATATGTATGAAATATATTTTCGAAGACGTCTACTATCAACTTGAAAGTTAATTAAAAAAAAAAAGTAAATTAATTAAAAAAATCCATAGTAGACTTACACCCAAAAGTTACTATTGCATTTCAGCCAAAGTAGTTGTGATGTATAAAATTCAGTTTAAAAAATTTTTTGCTTAGTGAATCGTTAGGTTTAGTTTTAATTGGCAAATGTCATTGCTTGGCGAATAAAAATATTACATTTAAGCTAGCATTTACACTGTTTGGTGAATCGTGAGGTTTATTTTTAGCAGGCAAATGCACTGTTTGGCGAATAAAAAGATTAGATTTTAGCTGGAATTTACACTGCTTGGTGAATCAAGAGGTGTTATTTTAACTGACGTTTACCATGCTTGGTGAATTGTAAGGTAACATATTTGGCATTTAAACTCCTTGCTAATTCGTGTTGGGTATTTTAAAATTTTAATTTTTAAGTTAATATTGAAAATAAAGGGCAGTAATAAACATTGTTAACAAAGTCGGTTTCTTTTACCACTGATAGAAAATGGGATAATTTAATGGACATCATTAGTGGTTAGTGTAATAATATTTGTAATTATTTCGTGTGTTACATGACACCACTGATACGAGTCGAAACGCACGTGGGCTATAGTAATTATTTTAATGTAGCGGAAGCAAACGCACCGAGAGGAAAGTGGAATGAGCGGGGTCCTCAACACTGCTCACAACTTAGCGCACAAGTCTACAAATGTAAAATTCGGAGTATTCGAGCTCGATAAATAATTTAATAAGGCAGCGAGCTTCGTTCATAGTGCATAGGTCTACGTATGCAAATTACTCTTTAACTTTTAATCGGTGATCGTAATGAAGATATTTCCATCAGCTCTTAGAAGCGAAGTTTTCAGCAGGTGAGTCATAATATGAGGTGAGTATATAGCAGTGTCAGAATGATAGCCCAAGCAGGGGGGGGGGGGGTGAGAGATCCCCGAGATAACTTGCCGACCAACAGCATCGTTCAGCACTATTTAAATGAAAGATCAAACTTATATTAGTAACATGCAAAATTCGCGTTATTTTCTGACAGCTGACAAGACTCCAAGTGACTATAGGCTTGTTCGACGTCTCCCGCTGGCCGATATTGTCGCGACTTGCCGCGGAGAATGCTTACACGGTAGAGAGACCAATCTCTGTAAAGACGTAACACACGTAAATGACAACACATAAAAGTTCGCGGGCCAATTGAATCGCAGATTACTCTCTGTTATGTATAGGAAAGTGAAGTTTAGTCTGCTACCAAAAGATAACGCGAATTTTGTACGTCATTTATAAGGCCATGAATTTTCGCGAAAATAATTTTGTCCCAGTTTGTTTCAGTTCTTCATGTGCCCACCTGCAACTCTGGTTCATGGTGGTTATTGGCAGTGTGTCAGTATGAAGTGACGTCTCTCATGTGACTGTGCTAGTTACAAGAAGTTCACTGCAACACCACACGTCTGTGGTTTGAGAGTATAACTTCAAGACAAGTGAGACTTAAAACATCCTATCACTGACCATAAAGCAGAATTGTAGATCAGCACATGAGCCACTGAAGCTATCTGTGGCATAATCCTTTCCGCGAAAAGTTCATGGCCCTACGTATCTTTAATAAAACAGTGCTGATCATAAGCATCATATGTGACTACGCGTTTGTCGCGAAGATATTTTTGCACAATTTTGCTTCATTGCCTTACGTACACATCGGCGTGGTTATTGCCAACGTATCTTTGTTCAGACCAGACTTGGAAAAGTTAACCAAAAAAAATCTAACTGATTAAAGTTGAAGTTAATACCTTACGTTTAAAGTTAACTTTTATAATATTAACTGGTTAAAGTTAAAAGACAATTACCTGTTTAAAGTTAAAAGTTAGTGTTTCCCAAAATATCTGTATGGAAAAAATAAAACGTTACACGCACGACCACATTACCAAAAAATAAATCGCGCTCTTCTTTAGTTCCTTCGTTTCCGAGAAAAAATTTGTTTGCTCTGTTACCGATCTGCTATGGTCGAGACAAACGTGACTGTGGCATCACCTACTGTATAGACAAATTAGAGTTAAAACATCGAATCATTGACCATGAAACTTTGCTGCAGATGTGCGTATGACAAATCGAAACGAAATGATTGAAAAATCTCTTCTCCACAAAACCGTTTATCTAATCATAACTCAGAACAACATTAGGTGATTTTATTTTGACGAGTCTCAGAAGCCCTACTATAGAAATAACAACTACACGTTTTACGAGAACCAGAAACGAGAGATAAGCAACATAGACATAACACTTAAACTAAATATAAAAAAAAAAAAACCGAGACATTGAAATCGAACCCTCAAAAAGTAAATAAACAATAGTTACAAATTATTATTGACCCTTAAATAAGCCCGGAGACCGCTGTGTTAACGAAATAGGTCATCTTGCATCAGAAAAAGTAAACATACGTGTTGTGAGTTCATATGTGACAACTAAAAATATAAGCCCAAAACTTAAAAAAGTCTATACTCAAATTCAATTCCTGGAATTATACGTCATTTCTTAGGTTTGGTCAGTGGCGTATCGTGGTCGTGTTCCAAGGCATGCGGTGATAAGCTACGACTATATATATAATGGTTTATCGCGGGAAAACTTGACTGTTTGCTGGGTTTCAACTCACTTTCAACTTACAAGAAGATTACTGGCTTTCACTTGTACGTGAAGCGTTTCCAAATTTGACTGAGTCAGTAAGAATACTGCTATTGTAATATTAGATGCCTGTTATTGGTCTGATGCAGATAGCTACGTTGTGTCAGACGTACATCATCCAATCATATGTGTTGCAATTAATTACAGTGTTTCAAGTGTATGTTGGCAGAAAACATTTTCACGTTATACCATCATCTCTAGCTACGACAATACTCAAAACTGAGTTGTCCGTGGGACCATTAGACATGTAGGAGCAGGTACACTCTTCTTCCAGTAGTGTACAAGAGGAGAGGAACGTATTGTCCAATAATATACCTCGGTTCTACACAACACGTATTTATTGTCATATAACCGTACGCCCACTGAGGCCACGTACTCAAAGCATGTAGTCGGAGCTTATATTTCATGCCTTGGAACACGACCACGATACGCCACTGGATTTGGTCTTACTGTTTTGCTCGATTGTGTTTCAATTCCTAGCAACCAATTTAGCATACTCTACGGTCCCCTAACATATTTAAGGGTCAAAAATAATTTGTAATTTTTATTTTTATGCAATATGGCATCGATTTTTGTGTCGGGAGTATTTTAAATTTTAATTTAATTGTTATCTGTAACTTTTTATTTTTTATAACCCTGCAATTATTTTAAGTACCAAAAATAATTTAATAATAGGTATTTTATACAGTTTAAATAGTACTGAATTACTTGTTATAGATATATTAGTATTCTAACACACACTTTATAAAATTATTATAAATACACTAAGCAATAGTCTATTACACCATATTTAGAACTTAAAATTAAACACTACAGTATGAATAAAGTTTTATGACCAACATTATTCACAGTAAAAATATCAATCTTCTGAAATTCATGTGTGTGCATGTTTATGTACATTTGAATACATATTTTTAATGTATACAACATGTGCTAAGCATGAGATTTCAAAGAACGACTATATAGAATTACAGATAGGCCTTACTACGCGCATGTGCGCTGCGCTAGGTCCAGTGTACCTATAATTGCAGGACCATCGGATTTACACATATGTACCATAATGCTCCTTTCAACACTAAAAGCACTGAAAAAATTTATAAGTTACTTTTCATTCTTCTACATTGCAGATAAATAAAATATATTTAAAATGTACAATAGGCATATAATTATGTCCATTGAATTCTCACACCAATTATGAATAAACGCTCATAATTTTTGAACAGCTGAACGGATTTTCATTAATTGTAGCTAAGAATCATCTCGATGAAACTAGCATTCCATTAAATAAAGAAGCATTGAAATAGGTTTATCTTTTTGAGAGCTAGGAAACCACAAACACACAGACATAGTCGTCGAACTTGTAACATATCTCCATTTGGTCGGAGGTTAAAAACAAATCAAACTGTAAAACTGGAAATTGATCTTAATAAGTGGTTACTAGGGTCAGTAAAGCCACTGAAATCCTCTATACTGCATTCGTGTTTCAAAATATAACTGGTTTGCTGTTGTAACAATTGACAATGTATAATACAGTATGCAAATTACAACTATTCACCTCTAATAAATATACAGTATACAAAAATATACAATCTTTTATTCATGTTTCCATTTTGGTTTATCTGCTTTTCTACTTAAACCAGTACGAAGTTTTTCCATATTACTTTCAGTAGTATGCATATTTGCCAAATCACTTGTACTAGCAGAAGTACTATGCATAGTATTCTGTACACTTACATTGGTATTATGAATATCATCTATACTAGTTTGCAAGTCTTGAACTATAGTTAACATTGAAGCTGGTGTGTCAGAAGATACTTCCTGCCCTATCACTATAGGATCTGCTTCAGCCGCACGAGCTGGAACTGCCACAGGAGCTGTCCCTGTACCTTGCCAAAATACATTTTCTTCTTGAAAATTTTAATAGTACGTATTGGGATCATTTGTTGTACTAGGATCGGCATAATACTGCATAGTATGTGGACTTAAATGTTTAAATGTAGTTGTCGAATTCATGTTTTCTGTTATCCAACATTTCGTCGATACTTTAACATACACAGAACAATTTACAAAATAATTTGGTGCACTTGGATTATTAGAACGAACAGGCATTATTTCTAAATGTAAACTGTGTTGTTGATTGTAAGTATCACGAGTACCAGCTAAATAAGTGAAATCATGTGCTTTCTCGATAATTTGACCATACGGTAAATCATTCAAAAATGCACAAACTGGACCTATAGCTGAATATCGCGGCATTTGTATGCTGGTTATTCGACTACTGATATAAAGTGACTGGTATAATTGATCGTAACACGAACATTACTGGACGTGGCAGCTATTTCAAAATATAGATACTTACCTACAAACATAACATATAAGAAGGTGAAGGGATAGCCTATTGTTTGGATATTGTTGTTTACATTGAAATTGCACAGCATATTACAAATCATCTTTTGTATAAGGATTAGACCTAAACGTTTTTTTTTTGGTTCAAGTTCATACAAATAAAATGTATATGTTAAACAGTAAGTGCTATAATGCAGCCAGACGTTGTTAGGTCTATCTTTATCATAAAATGTAACGCTAACTCAAGTTTGTGACATTTCATGGTAAATTTTAGCCTCACTTCGAAAGAAAGCACAAATGCTCACATACGAGACGCTGTGAGATACGTTTCATAATTAGGAGACTTCGTTTCAGAAATAATGAAATTGTTCTCTTGCAATGAGTTATAAGTTATGATTGACAAGATATTTGCTGTAAGTCGTTGTGGAACAACATTTACTGTTATCGATTCGAAGCATTTAGCGTAGTTCAATCTTCACAATGCACCACACATTAATTTCTTGTAGCTCAAATAAAGCTACGTTTGTATTAATTAAATTATGTTAAACGAACTAACGCAATTAAGTATAACTGTCTTCGAGTACTAGAAATAGTAATAAAGTTAAATAAGTGTTACGAAAGCTACAACTAGAACGCAATAAAAAGCCAAGAGTTATTGTTTATGTAACTAATATTTTATATTTTCTGCTGTTTGAAATTAATTTGTTATGTATTTTGTGACTTTTAATATTTTTGTTATTATTTTATTATGATTCACACGATTATTAACTTATCTCTTTGGATATTTTTATGTTTCTAACAACATCGAAAGCTGTTTGGTGGCCTTGGCAAACCCAAGTTTGTGATGTGTTGGTTTTCAGATTTTTGTTGCGTGAAAAAAGAGGGGGGGGGGGGAGGCGCATTCTGAATGCTACGATAGCAACAGCTTCGTTCAATCGAATATGGATGTTGGCTGTCAGGTTTTTAATTAGAACGAAGAAATTTACAAGTTCGGTGTTTGAAACACATCGCCAAAAGGTCATGAAGACGCAGTGCGCTAATTCTGGACAGAAGAGGGCCTGGCAAGCAAAGTTAGTGTTGTTTAATACTTTTAAATTTTACTGCCACTCTTCGTTCTATGTAATGAACTTCAATCTTCACTCACGGCTGGAGAGTCGATTTTTAGGAAGAATGGGACCGAAAAACACTACCCTGAAGTCTTCCAAGAGAACGAAGCTTCTTGAATTCAACAAAACGACGAGATACTTAGAGCCCGGTAATTTTCGCGAAAAGAATTTTGCAGCACTTTGTTTCAGTGTCTTACGTGCGCACCTGCATCTCTGCTATGTGGTCAGTGATTGGATGCCGTAACACCCAGCGTGTGGAGGTTAAACCTGCAAATCACAGACGTGATGTGTGACAGTTATCCGTGTACTGATTGGCACAGTCAAATGAATAACGACTCTGCACAAAAACACTCTGTCAATAGCCATGAAGTTGAACTGCAGGTGTGCACGT
>PNEQ01124039.1:0-40781 GCA_003012365.1 Medauroidea extradentata | reverse complement strand
TTGAGGTTGATGCCGCTGCTGTTGAGGTTGATGCCGCTGCTGTTGACGTTGACTGCTGTGGTTGTAGTGACTGCTGTAGTTGTAGTGACTGTTGTAGTTGTTGTGATGACTGCTGTAGATATTGCTGTGACTTGATTGTCCAGTATCAGGTTGTGCAGTTGCAACCAATGTGGTAGTTTTTTAGGATTGTGTATTGACACTTGTCGCTAATATTGATAGAATGGGTCAAGATGAGGTGGTTGGATATGTTGCTGTTTATCGAGTTGCTGATGTTGATGTTGTTTCTGCCACTGCTGTAGCTGTTGCGGTGACTGATGCTGATACTGTTGTTGATGCTGTTCCAGTTGTTGCTGTTGAAGATGTTGCTGAATACTTGAGTAGTTAGATAGTTGCCATGATGTCTCATTTTCAGTTTTAGCATAATTTTCTTTTGCTGGTGCATCTGAGGCTTCTAGTGGATTAGCACTGTTTGTTGAACAAAATTTCTCATAATTAGTTGAATGCACCAGTCTGGAGGCTAGCTCCAATTTGCCAGCACGATTTAGGTGAAGCCCATGGATTGTGTGCAGCTCTTTTTTCATCATACTGATATCTATGAGGTTGATGTTTCTGAATAGGCCTAGTTTGAAATATTCGTGTTATTCTTTTGTTAGTCATTTCTATTTCTACGTTTACACATGACTCAGATGATAAGTCATATCGGTGTGGGATGTTGGCAACTTCTTAGTACATTTGTGTTGCTTAATTTAGACAGACATCTTTTCAGTGTCATTACAGCGTTATAGGCAGTTTGGAATAAAGTGAGCACTCAAAAGCCCTGCTAAATTTCTATTTTCAACCAATTTCTATCTTTTTGGGGCATAATGGTTAACGACTGGAAGTATCTAATCTCTCTGGACACATCACTTAATGTTTGCACGTGTAAGATAAATTGTGATGTTGGTAGGAACCTATATAGTTGCATTAAAATAGGGTATTGGTGATATAAAATATAAATATGTCTATTTTGAATGATTTTGTTTCTGTAGTATTGTTGTATTTAAATAGAAAAATTCACAGAACCACATTCAGCAGTTAACTGCCAGCCATATAAGTTCTAAGGTAACTATTGTTGATGTTTGAGTTATGTGCAGTAACGGCTAGTGTTTATTTTCAAAGGATAAATCTTTATTGCTGACTTTATTTCGAATGACCTATATCTGGTTTTTTACTATCATCAGATGCAATAAATTGATACGGAGGAACGTCAGGGTTTGTTGTCGTCACCCACGAAAGACGCGATTGGTTGAAAGTTCAAAGGGGGCGGTCCTAGGAGAGTTCGCCATGTAGCCGCGAAGGCGGAAGTTAAAGGGGACTCCTGTAGCAACCTTCTCAAATAGTGGACGCGTCACGTGGAACCACCGCGGATGTTTGCTGGAAGCCGCATATAAAACTGATTCTTGCTGCAACCGCCACAAAGAGTGGAAGGGTGTGCATGTCTCACGAGTCGCACCACAGAAATTTGCTGTAGGTCGTGATTAAAAGCCTTAGAACGATTATCAATATAGCATATAATCTCTCGTGGGACTGACGGAACAAGTTGGAGTTTCCGAAGTATCGAAGGACATAAAAAACTAAAAGATTTGTACAATTTGATAAAAACTTTCATAGAATATTGTAATACTTACATGAAAATATATTGCAAAGTACTGAAAGCTGCCAAAAAAAAAGTTTACAAGTGAAAAAATTAGAGACTGCATAAACAATCCAGGGGAGTTGTGGAAAATCATCAATAACAAAATTGGGAATAAAACTCCAAAGAGTAAACAAAAATTGAAATAAAACTGTTTGACGCTTTAATTACATCAGAAAAGGATATTGCTAATGCTTTCAATTCCCGTTATGTAAACATAAGCTCTAAATTAAAGTGTAATGTCTACCCTCCACAAATAAACTAAATACGATTACATGCACACAGGAAAATGTTCAATTTGTACTGCACCAGACAAATGAAGAAATCATTAAAAAAGCAATAAAAAATCTAAAAAAACCAAAATATCAAGACATTCATGGCCTATCAAACATTTAAATAAAATCTTATTGTAAAAAATATATTGCAGCCTCTTAAATTGATTATTAACCAATCCTTCAATCAAGGTGTCTTTCCAGACTGGTTAAAAATAGCAAAAGGCCAACCAATATATGAAAATGGGGACAGAGACAAATTGAAAAATTACAGACCCATTAGTCTTCTACCAGTTTTTTCCGTGGTTTATGAAAGAATGATGCACTAGGCTAGCTAAGTACCTAGAAATTGATTAATAAAATAATATGTAGAGAACAGAGCGGATTTAAAAAAAAAAACAAATCCACAATGACAGCAGTGTTTCGATTGACAAAAGCAGTTGTAGAAGCCCTTGATAAGGGAAAATTTGCTTACGACATATTTTGTGATCTATCAAAAGCATTTGATCTTGTTGATCATAATATTCTACTATTGAAACTCAAAAATATAGGAGTAAATTATACAGCTTTAGAAATTTCAAAATCTTATTTGCAAAACAGAAAACAAATAGTTGAAATGTATAATGGAGATATAAAGGTAGCCTCAAAGTGGGAAATTGTAAAGACTGAAGCCCACAGGGAAGTATATTGGGACCTTTATTTTTCCTAATACATGTCAACAATATGACTAAAAAGGTTAAAAATGGAACTATAACTAGAGACATGAACTTTTCACGAAAAGAATTTTGCCCCACTTTGTTCCAGTACCCTATGTGCACGTCTGCAGTTCTGCTTCATAGATATTGGCAGCGTGCCTTTGAACTGTGACGTTTCTCATTTGACTGTACCAATCACAAAAAGGTTACTGTAACACCACACGTCTGTGATTTGCGTGTAGAACCCCACGACACACGAATGTCAAAACATCCAATCTCTGACCGTGAAGCAAGTCTGCAGACGTGCACACAAGTCACTGACATAAAGTGAGGCAAATTTCTTTTCGCGAAAAGTTCATGTCTCTAACTATAACATTATTTGCTGATGACACTAGTTTGATTGTTAGAGAAAGAAATATTGATATTATTGATATACTCAGACACACACACACACACACACATATATATATATATATATATATATATGTATATAAATATAATACTGCATTAAAGACCTTGGGGACAGGTTCTGTTCACTTATTCTCTCACTTTCTCTTACTCTCATTCTCTCACTTCCTCTCTCTCTCTCTCTTACTCTCATTCTCTCACTTTCTCTCTCTCTCTCTCCTCCCCCCTCCTTTTGCCAACCTAACAGAATTGTATTCTACACCCCGTCAAATTTGTAGTTCTACAACTCCCAGTATGCTACTAAATTTCTATAACTTTGTTCTACCCAAGATCTTTGTGAATATGTCTGTAACGTGATCCCACAGAAATTGAGTTCCTGAGTCCTTATCAATCATTTGTCTGATATTAGCATACCAATGAACCAAATTTTATACACCACATAGTGCATGTGTATTTTAATCTACCCTTTAATGAAATAAGATTAAAATTGCTTAATGTGGTCTAGTGGTGCACATTATAGAAATGAACAATGTGTACGTGTGGATTATAGGTTGACGTGATTAAAATAAATGTAAATAAAATGAATATTACTATTTTCAAGCTTATGATTCACGGGATGCACATACACTTTAACAAACAACTGAATTTTACCCCTTCAGGTAGTCATCCCAAATAAGCATCTGTCTCCAAAATTATTTATTTGAAAAATAAAATTAAACATATTCGAGTTGTTATCAAGGAATGTTTATGAAATAAATCTGACATACATTAATAAGTTAGTAATGGAAATTTATTGATGAAAAATAATCATAACTTGTTCAATATGTCGGCAGAATTTTAATTTAAATCAGAATTCATGTGAAAATGCAATACTCTCTCGGAGAAAACAACAGAAATCAATTATAGCCCACTAGAAAGAAAACAAAGTTAAACAACAGCATAAGATTAATGAGACTCTTGAAATTAAATGAAACTAATAAAAAATAAATTTTGGTGTGTTTAAAAATAAAATTAAGCTGGGCCCTGGTACTCTTTGTTAGTAGCTGCCATGTTAAACATACGTGCAACACTAGAAGTATCAAAGATTCTCATGGTTAAGTATCGGGAACAGTTTAATATTTCGAAATGCTGGCAGTTTCCTAGTGTAAAAAAAAAAAAAAAAAAACAATGAATCAACTTTATTTTAAGGTCGCTCTATTGAAGACGTTAACGGACACACCTCTGTTCTAGCAGTGTCGGGTGAGCTTAGCGGCCTTAATCCAGGCACGTAAAATACTATTTGCAAAGTGACACTATCTTAAAATGTAAAATAGCCTAACTGTGAAAGCAAGCATCGAACCAGGCTGACAGTTTCTCAAACATTTTAGCATTTTGCTTAGGCAAATAGAATAATGAAACAGAATTTGTAACATTGCGGATTAGGTCCCCTAATAATTTAAATCTCTGGCATGCTAAACACCTGGCACAAGGGTACTTACTTATTGCACTTTCCTATCCGGTATATAAAATCTTACGCCAGCATACCAATTATATTATGTCAACTCTGTTACAAAATATGCATTACATGCCTACAATGATACAGTGTTCTTACACCAGCTGCTTACATGACTGTCAATAAAATAAACCTTGGATGATATCTAGATACAAAAACATTACAAGTGATGATAAAAATTATTACGTAAAATTATATCCACAAAAGCACAACTTAAAAAGTCTACATTAAAATTTGAGTTGTTCAAGTATTGTGCTTTACATTCTCCACTGTTTCTACTTTTTTCACAATAATTTTTTTTAAACTTAAATGAGAGCAGCTATAAAAATATTTTTGGCAGTTTTGTTTAAAATAGTTTCCTCCAAGTTAGCTTATTTTTTCATGACAGTAAACACTGGTTTTAGCTAATTAACAAACCTCTCAGTAACTGACTTTTTAGTTGATACTGTATGTTTTCATGTCTTAAGAAAATAGCAGCTACTGCAAAAACCATACTAAAAGAAACTGCTAAACAGATGATATCTTCTCTCGTTTGGGCTTACAAAATAATCATTGCAAAACAGGGGAGCATGGCCTTAACTTAAGGCCTAGATCTTTAATTTCTATAGGCTAGCTTTTACAAGTATTATTTTGTGAACAAAAATATTAAAATTGTTCTTGCCATCTTGTTTAAAATTCTTTTCACTGTTAAGCCTAATTGTTCCAAAGTAAACATAATTTTTTAAATTAATTATTGAATAAATAAAATTTGAATAGTGTTTGTTTAGTAAAAGTTAGCAAAACATATATAATGTTATTTCTCTTGAAAAAAATTTTGTCATTATAGTAACAACAGTTTGCAACAACTTTGTCAGAACAATTTTACAATTGATAGGTTTCAGCCTTCATTTAAAAACCATTATTTTCGTGAAATTTGTAGAAGTGAAGTGCAAGCAATTGGGGGATGGGGTGGGAGGAAATTATCTATTTCCACATGAATTGTGTTATACGTGCCACTATTAGCAGCTTATATGCGAAACTGAATAACATGTTTCCAGTATGTGTGTATATTTAAAGAACACACTTAAAATAATATAGGCCTTATTAATAGTTTTAAAAATGCAGTACATTTATTAGAAACTCAAAGTGGGGCCTATCTCGATTGTGGATAACTTTATAGGGATGTTGTCCATGTCCTCGTTCCTCCATTTCATCATATCCTGTAACATGCGCTGTGGGCAAGTAATGTAGCGATGTTTTCAGGATTACATCTATCGTGCTGGCGTGACCGATTTCTTCTTAGAGATCACAAACCCAAAATTTCTGGTACCCTTAACATACCCTCAATACCACTTTTAGATGCTTGCGTTGTGTTTCTGTGTAACAGTTTTGAAATTTGAGAAATATTTTGCTTCAAAATGCAAATCGTATCTGCTACCAACCATAATATACTGTCAAGCTTTTTACCAGTTCTTTAAATGATACCTCTATACCTCTCATCCGTACTATTAGCAGTAAGCCATATCTGATTCAATTGGGACTAACAGAGATTTGCAATCTGTCATGTTAAATTTAAATTGACTTTAAACCTTATCAAATAACTGGGTCTGAGCAAGTACTATTTAGTTTTCAGCCACTGTCAATTCAGTCCCTAAGATTATCTGTTTACTGTTACATACTAAATGTTTCATCTTTAAAGATATAGTCAATTTTAACTCATAAACATAGGACAAAGTAAATTATATACTGTTGAAGTAAAATCACGGGTCAACAGTAGCTGTGCTAAATTGTAGGTTAATTAGGCACTCATTAAAATTTTCGTTCCGTCTTTTCCATGATTCTTTCAGACCCTACAGGGATTTTAATAACATATAAACAGTGATCCTTTTGTGAATCACGTCTCTAGTAGGGGCCTATAAACCTACATTTTTTGTGTTTAAATAACAGGTATAAAGTAGCTAATAGAGCCTGATGTACATCAAGTAGCCCTATCATTAAACTATTTCAATGGAAAAGAATCACGTTAGTAGTAATTATTCAGAATTTCTTTCAAATAGTTATAGCATTTTTTCATTATGGCGTCACTGCCACAAATGTTTGTTCAGTGAAAACAGATTCCTTTATTTTAAAAAGATCTCAGTTTGTTTATTTTTGCATTCTGTTTGGCTATTATTAGCATGATTAAGGCCTTTCTGCTGCAACAAAATACAGGGAAGTCAAGTTTAACTATATAATCTAACTTAAACTTGTGGTAATAGTCGTGGAACTCATTGCCACTTTTAAGAGAGGTTTAAATCTTAATGGATTTTTTAAAAATCTTGGTTAGTGAAAAATTTTATCGTTGTTAGTGAAACTGGCCCAAAATAATGTTTTCTTTTTCCCTTGAGGATAAGGTAGCACACAATAATTTTTTAATGAAAATAAAATATGGTGTAGCATTAATTTTGTTTTTAATTTAATGATTTCACGTGGAATGATCTGAGAGTATTATGAGCAAGCACCTGAAAAAATATGTGCGAACAATTCTACAGGATGGCCACAGACCTGGAGTAACTGGAATTATTAGGGAACTATAGTTCAGAGAAATGTCAAGAAATATTGGTCCGTCTGGAAAATTTCAGGGAATTTTATTGCCCGACTCTTTTTTGAGCTTCCATAAGTGTCCTAGGATAAAAATACTCTCCTGCAGATGAATGGCTGGAAGCACAAAAGTATTAGAAGCACAAAAGTATTAGAAAGAACTTCAAGTCTTTACCATTATTTGAAAATATGCTAAATAAACTGCCAAAAAGTTGTATCATGCATGTGAAAATCAGGGAAGTTTTTGGTTTTTTGTCAGAAAAAAATCAGGGCCATTGCGCTGACCCTTCACATCACCATGTGTTCATACCTGGATGTTCTAGTGATGCTGTACGTGTATCCCAGGCACCCCAAGTGGTGTTGATCCTCTTTGCTGCCCGTTCTCTTATCCTAGGCAGGTGATTATTTAAGCAGACTCCCAGTAATACTCTTAACAGTCTCTGGTCCTTCGACATCCTTTGTCTATCCCAATAGTTTCTCGGCAAGGTCTTTACTTATTGCCTACTCATGCTATCATAAAGATAGACTTTCCAAAGGAGTAGCAGTGTAAGCTTCAGGCATTTGCTTCCTCATACTTCGGGTCAACACATGAATATGTAAGCTTCAGGTGCTGCCCAAATGCCTACACACAACATAAATTTAGTGTCTGTGACATGAGGAATTTGTTGTCTATTGCAGAGAGTCGTTAACAAGCAGTTGGCAACTATACTGTTGGAGTTATTAATCAGTAATCAACATTCCTAACACTGTATCTGGCTGGAAGAGAAAAGGCGGAGAAGCAAGCAGTAACTCATGCACTTGGTGCCTCTTTAAATCTGTCCAGTTTGTCACCCATTTAGCCACATAAACAGTTGCAGCATCAAAGGGTCCACTGACTACGGGTTGACACAACCACTCCGAACCTCTTTGACATTTCAGAGAGTCGTTCCGCAACTCAATCCCTTACCACCATCAGACATCCAGGCTTTGCAGATGCCGCCCTCAATCTCTCTCCTACTCTACATGTCCATGTAATTTATGACTGTACCCTCCTTAGCTTCAAAATCATTGTGAAACTGTACTAAACCTGTTGTGGCTAAATAATATTACAGCCTATATAGTAATTGGAATAAGGAGAAAAGCAGAGAATTTGCCTGTCTGATTCATTCTGAATGGTTACTTACTAGCAAGGCGTATGAATGTGGAAAGAAGGTAAACATGAGAACTTTACAGTTTTCAGATGAGAACAACTACAGAAGCATCACATTACTGTAATTTCAGTAACTTGTTTACTAGTAATCCCTACACACTAGCCATCATAGAATTGGAAGTTTCACGAGAAGAAAACTTCAAATCATACAGTTGATAAATCTAAAACAACAGCAAAGTACATCACTTAGCCAGTTGATTAAAGCAGCAAGGGTTTTTTTTTTTTTTTTATAATTGAAACTGTTTTTCTGGCAGAGATTGTATGTTGTGTATGAGTACGTTGTGTGTGACAACTATTTCTGGTTAATTCATGTGCATATTGCTTATTTTACTGTGCCAAGTTTTATGTTGCTCTTTTTAAATCTTTATGATACATTTGCTGATTATTTCATTTTCGTGGTACTTGTATGGTACTATGTGTATCAGCAGATAGGCCTGAATGTGAATACATTTACCATCTAGATTTGTAATTCTGAAACTGTATGTTAATTTTTATTGCAGTTTTTTCAATTTTTTGTAATTTTTCACCTTGGTAAAAAAATCCTATTTTTCCCATTTTCACATCAAAGTAAAAAAAAATCGATTTTTCCGATTTTTTTTTTCTGAAGCTTTAGAACCCTATTCACTAACAGGCTCCTAGGTGGCTCTATGAATGAATGAATTAATGAGTACCTTTCCTTTAGATACTCAGGTTCTGTGTTAACAATAAATATGGTTGTAGTCTGGGAAGATTGGCGTAACATTAGTGCAAAATATAATTTGTCAGAAATACTTCTGGCTCCTCAACATGTGCAGTATGCCATTAACAAACGCAAAGTACTAGGGGACCTTATGACGCTGCCAAGCCAGTTACTAGTTAGAAGAGTCTGAAACCTCGTTGCACCCACCCATTCAGATCAACCTAAAAGATGGCAAACTTTGACCTACATATTTCTAAGTTACTCACGAAAATGTGCACTTAAAAAGTGCTAAAGCACAGGCCATCAGAGTGTAGCTTGTGCCCATTGTGGGTTGACGTATCACTTTACATTCTGTTAAGCTGGCCGGATGAGGAGCGAAATTCCACAGGCCTTCCAAGTAAAATACAAAAATGCCATGTACCCACATGCTCTAGACAGGAGGTCTATACAGTATGACACATATAACTGAGTATACACAACCTCTGCGTGGGGTGGAAGGACGAAATTCACAATTTAGACTGACAATAATTCCACTGTAAGGCATGTAAGGCAGTGACTTAGGATCTATATATGAACTAGCCTTTCCGATATCAGCCCAAGTCTTTATTTAATCTGGAAGGCCCTACATTACCAGAATTTAGAGGTTTACCACAGGACAACATAATGTCTTCTTTCGAGAATGTGAAGCGTAGCTAGTCCATTTTGAAGTGAAAAGAGCTAACTTTCAGCAGAAGTTCATTTGAAAGACGGTAGGTACTGTAAGTTTTCAATGTAGGCCTGTGTCATTTCAAAATGACATTGTTTAGTTTTATGTACCAATGATTAAATTAAACTGGTTATAGATTAATGATAACATCATTTATCACCCATTTTTTGGTTTAAAATATAGATCTAAAACTTTCATTGTCACTTCTATTCGTTGCCATATGTAACCTGTTATGTTTTTATATTTTATTTGTGCTGTTGTACGCTATATGTGACTTGCTATCGTACTGTATGCTATGAAAGTACTTAAGTTGCTTTCTTCTTCCCATGCTCGCCGTCCCACGCTGTGATGCAAAATTGGCCTTCCCTTTCAGCTTTTACTGAACGAGACATTTTTACCTTCTCCTGCATATGGATGCTACCCCTGATTACTGTGACTGATTCTTCCGATCAATTCGTTACTAATCCGTGCTTAATGTTTTTTCAGTATATTCAGACTATTTGTTTTATCATTATTATGTTAAGTGTTTTAATATCATAATTTGTGATATATTTTAAACTGTTGCTTTCCTGCATATGTGGAATGTAAGATTACCATCACTTATTATTGAAATAATTATATTAGCTTTTTGTCGTATACAGTATCAGGATAAATTCATAGTATTCCTTAATTAAGCTGTCATTCATAAGTATGTCTCCAATTCTGCACATTATGACAAATATGAATGTACAAAACACTTCCTGCTTTTAAATTGGTTGTTATTTATATGTTTATTTTAATACAAGTGCTTTTGATATTTATAATACTGTATTCCGTTTCTTTTTTGTTCTGACTTTGCTCCTGCTAAATCAGCAGTTTTCAGTCACAAGTGATTTAATTAAATCCAGTGCACTGTAATACCAGTTTGTTTCTAATGCACATTCTTGGTGTCCACTCACAATATGTGGTACCTAAACATAAAACTAAAATTTTCTCCCAATCTTTTACGGTGTCTGGTGTTCAGTTTTGGACTGATTTGCCCAATGAACTAAAGACATGCTCAAACCTGAGCAGTTTCAAACGCTGTTTAAAATATATTTGTTGTGAACTAAACATTTCGTGGAGTAGAGGTACGGTGCTACTTTATCTATTGTATTAGTATTTTATTATTTTTAGATGGGTTTAGAATTTAAAATTAATTTGAAATCTAAATTTTATCAGACATGCAGTTTCTTAACCAGTTATGAATATACATATTTATGTCACATAGCATTATATTTTTTTTCTTATCAACAATACGTTTATTGTGTACTATAATGCTGTTATCCAGATGCACATAAACTCCTGCAAGTTTAGTCTATAGTTATGTGGCTATACGTGAATATTTAGATAACATACACAATACTTATATTTTTTAAACACCTAATGGCGTATTTATAGTATCACTGTACAAATATTTAACTTTTTTTTTTCTTTACTTGCGCTATTCATTCATATGTAAAAGCAGTTGAAAATTTTTAGTGCATCTAGTTAAATTGATGAATCATTTTTGCTATATCAATTTTGTATTTAAGTGTTTATTGTAGTTATAGTTTTATTTTTGTTAATCACACATGTATGTTTTTAATTGTATTAAATGTTAAGTGTAAGAGATGGCGAAAGCCTTAACTTCGCCGTAAACGAACCCCTTAAATAAAATAAGTAAATAAATATATTTAACACTAAGACATTCATGTCTTAGGAGAAGTGGTCATTTGATGTACCGAAAATGTATCGGCATGCAGATGATTTTTTTATAAATTTATTAATCTTTTGTCAGTATATAAATCATGCAATCTATAAGTTACAGTGGCCCCGTAAAAAAATTTACGTTCTGAATGTTGCAAACCAACAGAAATTTCATAGTAGCTGTATGTGTTTACATTATACTGCAATTGTTAAGAAATAGAGTAATGCTATATGCCATTGGCTTATACTGTTTCAACATCTTGTGTAAAATTGTGAATATATATTACGATTATCAATAATAGTAATTATTCAACAATAGCATTAGGTAATCCAAGCATATACATTCTTATAATATTATTATACTTTCAGTATTTAGAGGATCACAGAGATATAGTTGAAATTGACCTTGAAGACATGGCTGAATATTTGCAAAAAAAATATCCAGAGTATATGAGAAAAGAGAAAAAAATTTTCCATGGATTCGTGGCCAGAGGTAAGACTGTTACTTTTGTCATGCGTACTATTATTTATTTATACATTTATTTATTGTGCATGACTACATGTGCCTAGATAGCATAAAGAAGTCAGTCAATTACTTAAACTTAATAACAATAATACATACATGTAAATGTCATAATTGTGATCAGCACTAACAGAATTCTGACATAATTTATCCTGCTGTCCAGCAGTCTGTCAGTGGAGGTTGTGTCAATGTATGTATATTAGGGTCAAGTATTAAAACAAACAACACAACAAATTTCTTTAAATTGTGAATACATCACTGTAAAATATCCCTGTTATAGGTTGGTAATTGTAAAAGACTGTCAAGTCTGGTACAACGGTTGGGAATTCTGAACTCTGTTTTATTAAAGATATCTGGACGGACTATTTTAGTTACTAATTTAAGGCAGAATTGACCATCTAATATAGTTCTACCTTCTTTTAGGTTACCTATTTAAAATTTTTTTATTTTTATTTGTGGGAGTAGTAAATGTAAACTTGTCTAAAATATAAGTTAGAATTTTTTCTTGTCTTTTTTTAGTTCTGATATTGAGCCGCTTTTGCTCGTACCCGCGAGGCAATCAACGTCTGAACACCAGGCTCCCACAATCTAGCACAAGTGGGCCTATACCCACTAAACACTTTTAATGAAACCCAGGGTAAGTCCCAAGATCGCTACCAGTATGTGCTTATAGCTGTTGGGGATCAAGTTGCTTAAAGAAAACCTTGAATTAGAGACACAAACCAATATCATTTTGAAATTCTATATATTTTAGTCAGTTCCAATTACATGCACAATTTAATCCCATTTGACTCATGTCGACTTTACTTCCAACTCAGTCGTTGTAATCAGTTCACTTACATAAACATGACCCTATTGACATGGAATACAATACAAGAGTGAGCATATTTTTCCACGACTGTTCACAATTTGATACCCTTTTGAAAGTAATTCACATCAATTCAGTTACTACATAATAAGCCCACTAAGGCCCTCCAATTGAATTACGTTGCTTTTAAGTGCGGTAATCTGCACTGAGCCCCAGTTTCCACGCAGTTCTACAAGCAACCCGTCTATGTCTCAGTCCGAACGACCCTAAAGGTAAGGAACTTGTCCCTGACAACTCTTATTTGCTTCGTTCTTGACTGTTCCCAAGTTACCAGACACCTCTTGTACCCCACAGCGGTTGACCACGTCGCTACTTAAGTCCCACGTGACTTTTAGTAGGCAGTCGGTACCACTTTCTCCACGGCAATGGTAAACGCCTCGCCGGAGGAGGTGAAGTTATTTTCACTCCTTACTCATAGACCAGTGGTCCCGACGATATTTTCTCACCGCAGCTCAATACACAGCTGTCCTCGCGAGCTCTCGCTCATGCTAGTGTAACCCATGATGCCCCACTCATCAGGGGATTGCCGGGGCCCTTCCTCCGTTCCCAACTCGTCCAGCTGATCCAGCCGGCCTGGGTCGTCCAAGGGAACCGCGGCTTCAAAGCACCACCTCTCTCTACTACACCCGACACAAGAGTGACCTCTCCTCATCTGGCGCACACCCCCTTTCCCCTCTCTCCGTCGACACTACCTCCTCCTCCAGGCCTACCCCTCCATGTCCAGTGGAGTGGCAGGTCCGAAGTCAAATGAGGAAGGCGCAGCTCGGACGGACGGAGCACCCCTAACGGAAAACTACTGAAACCCAGCCCCATAAACCTCAAACGTGAATCTTACACAGTTCCAGATTACCGGAACTGAACCATATCAGTTCAATATATCAATTGAAGAAAGATAATTAACATTTATTGAACAGTATTCTAATTTGCAGCACACTAATGAGTTATATAAGCTAAGGGCAGAGTCTGGAACAGTGGTGTAGTAGGTAATGATTTTATAATTAAACCTATTAGTTTAGATGCATTACATGCTAGAGAGTCTACATATGCCCCCTCTGTTGCCCAATACCTACACGTGGACCCTAACCTTTGGAAGAGCAAGCTGTAAGTACATGTCAATACTATCACTAACGGGGCCAGGCGGTCCACTTTGAAGTCTTGACGCTTACAGAAAACATTACTCTCTCAAAAGATTTAACAAGTGTTCTCATTTGTTGTGGGTGGGAGACGAGACACAAACACTGGCAAAAACTAAACTCGGGAACTGGCTACTAAATTTATTCACTTTCAGGTATATCCATACCACCGAAGAATATTCCATTGTAATTTGTGGTGGTTATGTGTACATTAGCCCAATATGACTATGAGCGAAACTAAAAGGATCATCGAATTCCTTTCCAATGACTACCCATCAACATACACACAGTCACGACAGTTCACTGTAGCTTGCTGCCTTACAGTTTAAACCCTTCACACACAATTTCATCGATTAAGGGCAATGGTGCACCAACAAAATTGATCGAAAATCTTAAGTTGATTTTCTTTAATCAGACTGCAACTGTATGTATGTAATTTTAAGACATTGTATGGAAAATTTGTGGGAAAAAAAATTTTCCAAGGAAGTTATATAGAATTTTGTATAATTTTTATCTTCCAATTAATCAGGTAAACTACTAGGCTCTATGATGTGCGACTTTATAAGACAAATTTAGAGACATGTTGTTATGGATTGAAACTAATTAGGAACAAGTAAGCTTGGTTAATTTGGCTGTGCCGCGATTTACTTTTTCGTGAATGTCTTGTTATGCAATAACACAAATTTTAGGTTTATGTAGATGCAATATTTGGTCGTGTGTTAGAGTTCTATTATATCTCAAGCTCGAGTCAATTATTTAAAATTTCATATCCTTTTTGATTTGTTACAATCGAAACTAAAGTTCACGAGATCGTTAGAAAGATAGAGTAGTGTGTGAAGTAAACTAGCATGCAGAGGTGAGCGCACCAGACAGTGGTGTCATCTCGCGACTCTCTGTCTAACCCTCTGGACACTTTGCTACAATATTTCTACCCTACCCCCTTCAAACCGGTTGCTTCCCGTCTCCCACTTAGCCCCGCTTATCGCTCTTGTCATCCGACTTTCATCGCCCTGCCCGTTCTGAGACAGCTCAGCGCTTCTGTCAACTCAAAGCGCGGTGTGTCAGTTATCAGTTTTCCGGGAAGTGCCACCTATCCAATGTGTGACGTTTTTGAAGACTTACATGATATATAATTATGTCAAAAAATCGCCACTTTCTAAGGCTCGAAAAAGAAACAAGAGGTCTAAATGTGTGCGTGTAATTGTATAGGAAAGAAAAGAACTACTGTATCTGAACAAAATGCTCTTTTTCACAGTGGGTAAGTTGTTTGATTTGTTTACCATGCATTCCTTACGGTGTATGAAGGAGATGTTTAATAATTAATTTATGATGATTCACAATGTGCAATATAGTTCTCTTATATAAAACACTAAATCAACTAATTTTTTTTTCATAAGTGTTACAGAAAAGTTTGTGAAAAAGAATCTTCTAGAACGAACGTTGCTGCTTAACTAAATGATTCACTGTCAGCAGAACAGAGACCATCAGGCCTGCATAATAAGACTTGTGAGACATCAAATTCATCAACAAAGTAAGTACTCAAACGGAACACATATATTAGGAGATTTGAGATGTTTGGGCCTTCAGAGACGATGACAATAAAATAAAGTGGATATAGAACATAGCACCGGAATATAGGGGTGGGGGAACGGGAAGTCTCGAGAAAATCCGCCAAAACAGCATCGCCTGACACAATTCTAACATGCAAAAGTAATCCGAAAGTGATCACTGTTGCTAATAGAACTCGGATTGCGTTGGTAGGAGGCAAACATTGTAGCTACTTGAAAATCGCAACCCCCTATTTAGAAGAAAAAGGTTGCATAGTATATATTTTTTACTGGGAAGCAGTTCAGAAAAAACCAAATAACTAAACTGTAACGCATACGTGGGTATAAAATAATTTAAATTATAAATTTTAGCTTTTAAAGTTCAGTTGTTTTGTTAAATTAAGTTATTAAATCAAGATAACACTTAATTTAAATATGTTGTTTTGAATAAATGTATCAACTGTTGCATTACATAACTTTTCATAACAAGTTTTTTAGCAAATAATTTTTTAACCGCAACAGTGTTTTGCAACCGTTGAAGCTCTTCTATTCAAAATTTCAAATTAAGTATTTTTCTGTCTCTAGGCCATTTTTTAATAGCATTCTCGATAGCTGAGTTTTTGTTTGCATCGTAGGCCTATAATCTGTGTGCGTAGCGTGAACTTTGATTCTCGTGGTGCCATTGCCTATTTTTATCTTAAACTTGTTCTGAGTCTGAAATGAAAGTAACATTTTGATGAATTAGTTTTACGAGTACAGAAACATGTCTCACTCCGATCACTGAGGAAACAGAACCTGTTGCCACAGTGCTATTAGTTGAAAGAACTGTTGTAGAGGTGAATTATGTTTACATTGCAGTTTCTTTTAAAGACAAGATCAAGTTACAAAATGTATTTACATCTTCAAAAACTATAGTTTTTTGTTGGTTTAAGTAACAATTCAGCTTGTGTTTTATTGGTTTGTACCCAGGCGGAAAAAAAAAGATAATTAAAAATTAGTTTTGTTAATGATAAATGCAATTCGGAAAGAAAAATAGCAGTCAACACAAACTTATCGTGATGTGACGTGCAAAGCATTATCTTATCATTTTTGTTACCCGTGTGAGCACTGTGGTCTAGTGACGTAAGTTGGCAGGGTTCAATGCTTGCCAGTGTAATGAATACTTTGGTATAATCAGAGCTCCGCGTGGCTGTGTGAATGATGTGGTTTGAGAGAACTGTGCACGTAATTTAAATCGGAAATGTATAAACAAGTATATTTTGTATTTGCCATGTTACTCTCACAATGGATATATATTTATTGTTATTGTGATGGTGTACATTCACTGCGGTAGTATTTGTAATGTAACACAAGTTGTGTATAAAGGCCAAACAGTACAATGTTATCTTTATTTGACTGAATTTTTAGATTCTTACAGTGTATTGAACACGAAACATTGTAGTTGTATTAATACAACAGTGTCAATGGAATGTGTTAGGCCTATGTTTAATGTACAATTATTTTACATGGCCTAGTAACAGAGGGTAATATTTTGGCAAATTTGTTATCCAGAAAGATTCTTAGTTCTATAATGTTAGATGCAATGATTTTCATTCCGTGCCCCCGTGCTGATTAAATTAAAACAAGAATTGTACTGTAAGAATTATTTTTTTTTATTGCAGTTTGAATGTATCTGGCGTCGATCTTTTTCCACTATCAGAAAATGAGTATGAGGAAGAGTGTCTTTCTGATCTTGTGACAGAATATCAGCAAGAAGAAATACTTGAGAAGCTGTCTGGTCATAGAGTTGTTAACATTTCCCACGTACTCAAGCAAATCACAGCTCTGGCAGCACACGGAAGAAAATATACAGTGGGAAGATTCGTCTTCGATTCAGAAGAGAGAAACGGCTTGTGCAGTTTTTTAAAATTCAAGTGCCTAATGTGTCAGGAAATACGAATTGTCAGTACTGAGGTGGATGACAAAGTAGACAAGCTTAATGATGCATTTGTTTCGGGTGCTTTGTGTATTGGAATAGGTCATCATCTCAAGAAATGATGGCACTGACAGAGGTTCCTGTTATTTGCAAACGGAAATGGAATTGGCACGAGCAATGTATTGAGCAGGTATTTAATTATGATCCTACCAGTATAATTTATCATTCAGTACATATTTTGTTTACTGACTCAAGAGTTAATGTTTGAATGTATATTTTTTTTTAGGTCTGGCTGTCGAATGTGAAATCGCAATAGCCAAAGGGAGTGTCTGTGCCATTCATTTGTGTGTATCAAGATGGGGGTTGGAGTACGTGTTCATGTGGACATGCGTACAATGCATCCTCGGGAGTTTTTAGTTTTCCTCATTTTTTCTCGGATCTAGAGTGCTTTAAAAGATATTGCCAACAATTAATAATCATAAGGGACCAGAAAATACTACATTAATTTTACAACAAACTGCAATGAAAAATTATTTTCGTATCCGTTACAATTTTATTTATCTGTGCCAAAAGTAAATTAAAATGAACCAACTAATTACCATTAAACTATGTTCATACAGATATAGCAGCAATAAATCTCGCCTAAGTAATTGAAGTCTAAATTTTCCGTCTAAAAACATGCCGTTATTTTGATTGCATACATTACATTTCTTCGAAGTATCATTTATTGCATGTATGGGATACAAAGAAAAAAATAACATATTTCATTACAGGGTTCATATATTCATGGAGGTAAGAAAGGGAGGAGCTGGCATGACGCCACAGCCTTTCAGCTAGGCGGCCATCATGTGACATTATGCATCTTGTTATCGTTCTGCGATTTTGCAACAGAATTCATTACTGTGGAATGAGATGAGAGCTTTTGGTTAACACAGATGGTCCCTTAGTTGAGCAGATTTTGTAATGAATGTGTGTTTCCAGAACTAGCTGACTTGCGACATGTACGAGGTCTGCGTTGTAGTGACCCATTCTACATAAAACATTCTCAGACCGAACAGAAAATCGGAAAACCAGACAAAGCAAAAGAATGTGAAAATACAATTAAGTAGTCCAATAATTGGTGCTCTGTTGAATGGTTTATGTTATTTACGGCCAGTTTCTTAGTGTCCGATTTTCTTGTGATTGTTATCTGATTAAATTCAAAGTATTGGTTAGCCACATCTTGTCATTTACAGCTGGTGGATAGTATTACGAAACATGTCTAACCAACACAATCAATCGGTAAAAGTTAATCTTATGACTATATAATCTAGAATTTAATCTGACATTGTGTACCGTAATCAACTGCATGTAATGAGTGTTTTATAATTTGTGTTTCATTATGTAGTATAAGAAGATGTATTTGTCATTGTTCCTGAAGTTCATATACATTTAATTTTTATTGACTGTAAACTTTACAGCTTTTTTTATGTTCTTATTGTAAAGTACATAGGGTATGTGTACCTACAAAACGGTTGCTGTGAATAAAATTTAATCTTAAGCTCCCATTGTGAAAATTATAAGAACATTTTGAATATTTGAATATCAATTGGAACAGGAGACACAATGACTAAAAAAATTGTTGTATTTATCTGCAAATATGATATTACATATGTTATTCAATTTGCCTGACAACATTGGAATATCCTGGATTATTCTGAATGACATGTTTTTAATAATTGCAAATTGCTAGTTTTTCAGCTGTGGCATAACAACTTGTTTATTTTGGGTGGAGGCAAGCACACATTTATTCAACAGTTGCAAGAAACACAGTGTTATTTGTCCACCTTATTGAAATTGCATCCACATATAATGCATTTAAATTGTAATTAGCAATAATGTATTGGAATCAAAGTTTAACATTTTAAACTTGATGTTAGAATTTAGAATTGCTTTGACGAATGAGATTATGGATGCGGAAATTAGTCATCTTTCTTAAAATTTAAACATGCTAATGGATTTAACTCTAACCATGAATAATTTAAATTCATCTTGTAAAAAATTTGTCATATAAATTCTTTGACTTTATGGTTGTTGATTTTAAGATATTTCCAAGCAGTTTTTGTCGAAAATTTGATGGAATTTGGGGTTACATAGAGGCATAACAATTTGTTTTTCAAAACTTATTTTGAGAAATTTTCTTGAAAAAAATTGGTACATGTTACTAATAATTGTTATATTTTCGCTTGAAGTTTCGTGAAATATGGATTTAGACCTCAAGGGCCTAAATTGTACTGAAATAATAAGTGAAACACATTAAAATTTATCGTACACCTAAAGACTGTAGTAACAAAATATTTCGCGCATAAAGATACTTTTAAGACGAGAAAGTACATTTTATAAAGACGCAAGTAATTACGTATTTTATATTAAAAGGGGGGGAGGTTTTCAAGACCCTACCTGTCCCCAAACCCTTTTTTGTAACACCATTGTGATGATTATTCAGTACCACTGGATGCAGCTACGCTATGTTCATTTTTTTTTCTGTGCTGAATTACATATCCGAAGGCTACCGAGTGGTGTATGTTCTTATCGTAATCTAATATGTTCATCATAGAAATTCAGTTGATGTAATATTTGTGCGAACTAATTTTTACGACTATTAGAGATTTTTGAGAACGTAGTGTCAGAAATATGCTAGACTTTATTTTAGCAGGCATTTGCCTTTGTGTTAGTGTGTGAAACCCATGGCAGTTAGAAATTGCTAAAAATTTATTACTACTGTTAAATAATGCAACTAATTCATTTTCAATATGTACTTACGCCTTTCTAAAAAGTGCAAAAACATAAAAATGGTGTGTTTTATTAAACTATGCGACTATTTGCGCATTGATACCAGAACTGTCCTCATAACTAGTTGCCAGGTTTTTTTTTTTCAGTTTCAGTAATAAACATTTTACTGGCTTAAGTATGTCTGTTAATTGTGATTCTGACACCAATTTAGAACATAGGAGGACTGTAGAAGTAACTGCACTGCAGATTAGAGAGAGAGATTTTATACACACACATATACCAATATACACACACACACACACACACACACACACACACACACATATATATATATATATATATATATATATATATATATATATATATATATATATATATATACATACATATACACATACACATACACAGACATGCACACACACAAATTTCCAGTTTATAGTTTTATAGTTAAAATCTAAGTGACAGTGCAATCAGTACAAATATTCATCCAAAATAATTATTAACATGTACAATATACATTTTACATTAACTATAGTAATAATTTAACTAGCAGTAGCTTTTTCTTTTTTGCTGAAAGGTTTCGTTAGATTTGAAAAGATTACCTAAAGGATGACAAACTTGCTGCTCGAAAAGCGATGCGCCACCATCCCTACAAGTCTTAGCAAAGGCTGGCATAAAGTGACACAGTCACTGTAAATTGAATGCCACGTCGTAGTTAGCCTCTCTGCAAAATCATCTGCAAAACTGAAACTCTTGCTTTAACGTTGAAAAAAATGTTTCCAACTTTCAAGCTGTTATATAAATGTGTCCAAAAATTAGAACACTAGCTCCAAGCTCAGCCAAGCTTTTACTACTGAATGAAGTGTAAAGTCTTATGGGTTTGAATCCCATGTATGAGATGAGCGTGATTTGATTTTTTCAGTCTAAATGGAACTGCGTAACGTTTTGTCAAACCGCACCTGTCTTCATGACATCACTGTAGACGAGTCAACCGAACTAAATAAAATAATGTCCTAGTTCGGTATACTGTAGCGTATTCAACTGAAGCTGATATCCCACCTCTTCTTATTTTATCCGCCGATACCCCTCTAAAAACAAGAAAGTTCTATATGTACTATATTTTGTCCTGCATTTTCTTCCTCTTAGTAGAGAAAAGGACACTGCCAAAACATATTTTAAAAATTGAGTAATGTACATATAGAAATTTAACTCTTGGCATCATTGACAGGACAGTTCATTTATGTACTGCAAAAATTTAGAAGTCAACTATTTCAATGGGTTTTGATTTTTGTTGTGTTTAGTTTGAAATTATTTTCGACGTGTGAGCTTGTACTTGATGCGAACGGCTTGGTCTCTTCCTAGCTACTTTACACGTGGGTAGCCAATGACGGCACAGAGCAAGGTCCTTGAACACAGCTGGTGGTAGTAGCCCTTGCAGTCAGTTTTATTGAATGCTGAACAGCTTAGTCAAGGAACTCACAGTTGTCATTTCATTTTGTTTTAGTTTTGTTGCTAAAAGTGTTGTGTGTCTGGCATGATGAAACGCGCTAAATATAAAGTTAATTGTGCTACGGAACAGTGTAGCAATTGGGGATCAAAAACTAATGGTGTGATGTATCATAAATTTCCTAAAGATGGGGAGTTATGGCCGTGTGTGTTGAGGTGTAAGCGAAGTGACAGTTTTGTTTGTGAAAATACCAGGACATGTTCGATACATTTCTGTAAAGAGGTTTATGAATGCAATTTAAAATAATGAACTCTTGGGATTATTGCAAAGAAAAGTATTGCGTGTAGATGCCGTTCCGTCTCAGTTAATTTCGAGTAGGCATGGTGATGTAATTCCCAGTTCCAGCACTATCACTAACCCAGGCACCGGTGCCATCCAAAGTGTTGGACAGGTATTTACCTACACATTTAAATACAATATACATAAATTTACATAGTTCTATATTGTATTTTTACAGTGTAGTCAGGGGGCGCAACCAGAATGCAGTTATGTGCAGGTCTCTATCCGCATAATTATTGTATTTAAAAGAAACAAATTTCTAATTTATTGCAGTGCTTCTTGCTCGGACGCCTTGCCAGAACGATCTGTGCATATTTAAAAACTTAGATACTAGAAAAACAAGCAAATCAAAAAACTCCAAAATTTTATGTCATTCAGTATAAAGCATGGCAACATAAAATATTGATTTTTTACAAATCATGATATTTACACTGACATTGGCGTCGAACATGTGGCGTCATTTTGCAAAAAACTGCATGCCGCTAAGTGAAATTGTTTCTGTGATGCAGGGTGTCTTATGTTTCAATAAATTTCTGAATAGCGCACGGCCGGCCGTACATGACCTCAGCCTAGAAGAGTGAAAGGGCCAGTAGTCTATAGTTTTCTTGTCATTCGCTTGCCAGTGTTCGACAGATAAAAAAGATACGACTGCAGTAACTTTCCGAGGCGACCGCTAGATATCAAGGCACATAGACGACCTTCGACACCCTCCCCGTTCAAAGGCTCGCTCACCACTAACTTGCGGAAAGATGACATGCTGCGTTATATACAAAACAAATTCCTTGACAGCAGACATAAGCAAGCATTTAGGAAACTTTTAAGGAGATCCACTGCTTATTTGGGCGCATGACTATTTTTCACCTCACTCCATTGGTCTTAACACAATATGAGGTTCAAAAGGGCCTGTAATGTGTCACTTTCGGCGGTCGTAAGCAATGCCGCATAAAAAACCACGGCCATTGACTCTCTTCTCAGGGTGCGCAATGTTTTAGTTTGCTTCGTGGGTTCTTGACAGCTGCGTGTGCTCTGCATAAAATGTTAATAATCCTTGTAGATTTCGAACCAGGAGAGTAGTAAGAAATACCACATTCAGTTTATATTTCAAGCTCTCTTTTATGTACTTCAGAGTTCAAATTACAGTTCATCATTCTCAAAACCTCCATGACCGCCCCCTCGCCATCTTGTCTCCTTTTCCCTCCCCCCCCTCGGCCACTTACCAGCAACCCAATTGCCGGCGTGCCACTCGCAACCCCTCTAAGGCCTATTGCCCGCCACACCATAGCCGGTGCGCAACTCACAACCCCTCTAAAGTAGAATACAAACTGACCGCGGGTATAGACTACCCACAGGCCCTTTAACATTCCTTCCAGGAGAGAGGTTGGAAAGTCCTCCATGATATTCAACACCAATTCAACCAAAGCATAGCCTTACAGAACAAGAAGCACAGAGTCAGAGGAAGAGTAGCACCCGAGCGCAAGAACTCCAGTGAGTTTTACGTTCGGAAAACAAAAGATGGTGGATGTTGACAGATCTCAAACGCTGTAGGATGGCAAAATTCTACCATTGAGTGACCACCATGATCATGTCTAACTCGTGCTCTAAGGGAAAAGGGAACCTAAGAAAAAGATAATGACGAGTAACGCCCGTTACCCAGACTTAGCGAGTCGCCAACTACCAGACTTTGAGGGTCAAAGAGCGGAGACGACTTAGGCGGGAGGACTCACCCACACCAATAGTCCACATTCAAAAGCTCTCCTATTTTTATAGGGCCTGCTTAGCTTGATAATATGTGAATAAAGAGGAAGAAATCCAAACAATGACAAAAACATTCCCTATTCCATACAATTATCATAAAATAGACACCTTTACTAATCAGTTTTAAGGAAGTATGGACTGCTAATACAAATTTTATGCCCCTCGAGAAACACATGTCCTCGAACCCTTGTGCCCTAAAACAGGAGGCCTTATCCATAACTAATTCACATGCTGGATCTAAGAATTTCCAAACTGAGTCCATCAGCACCCTCGCAGTTGAAGTTTGTAAATTTTTGACTGGCAAAAAAACGTGAATTTGGAAAAGATGTCCAGAATTATTAAGATTGTCACCACGAGACTGCTCTTAAGGTCTGAAAATGTCCGCATGGATCACCGACCAAAGGCATATCGAAATCTGTGCAGCATGGGATCCAATTTTTAAACTCACATAATTTTGAACCCCTGTCCGAATGTAGGGCCAATTAAAAATTTTGGCTGATTTTTCTCAAGGTTATATCATATCCCTGATGACATCTAAAAGGGGAATCGAGAAAATACTTGAAAATCATCGGCATTATGGCATCTGGCACTAGCGCACGTTTCAACTTTTTATTCTTACCTGTGTAATACATCTCACCGTCTACTTAATAAGAGAGCAACGGATCAGTTTTAAGATATCTGTAAATTTCTTTGCACTGTGAGTCCACTCGCTGGTGGTTTTTTACTGAAACAAAAGATTATGGACAACTGTACATAAAGCCAACTAGGTCCACCTGCTTATCGAGGTAGGCCTCTTCCAACCTCTGGAACTTCAAACTGTCATACATGCGCGATAGCACATCTGCGACAGCACACAAACACTGTTTCATGGACTCAAATATGACTTTTTGCTCATCCTACTGTTTCAATTTCACTCCCTTCTTTTTCAACCAATTAAGGGGTGCACAATCTCTGATAGGTTGGGAATAAATCTGGTGTAAAAACCAATCATCCCCATGAATTGCTGCATGCCTTTCAAATTTTGGGGGGAGGAAACTACAACACTGGTGCTACGCTATCAGGATCAAGCATTAACTGTCCATTGCTAATTAGATAGCCAAAAAATTTGACAGTCCCACAACTCAATTTAACGTTTTGGGGATAACAGTTAATCCTGCTTCTCACACTTGATTTAAAACTAGACATCAATGTTTCATGTGAGAAGGCCAGTCATCACTATGTACAATTACATCATCAACATAATTGAAACAAACTTAAATTTGTATTCAGACTGAACTTATTTACGTTTCGGGAAATGACTTGGCTGCCAAAGTTTGCTCCGATGGGGACTTGGAAATAAAAGTGTTGTTCAGATCTCAAATATAGAAAACAGTCCCTTTCCACAGATGCTGCAGTGCAATTTCCACCGTAGAGGAAAAGGATCCGAATCAATTTGTTTATTTAAATGCAAATGATTAACAACTGTTGTAAAGGTGTGTCCCTTATTCTTGCTAAAGGTGTGTCCCTTATTCTTGCTAACTAAAAACCCCTGTGCCGAAAATTCAGAGCTCAAGGGGCTAATGACACCAGCCTGCAGCAATCTGTGAATGATTTGCCTAAATTTCTCAATTTTCAGCAGAGAGTAAGGAAAAGGTTTACATCAAGTCAATGTTTGATCTTTTAAGCAAAACTTGTATGTCACCTCATCATAAGTGACCTATATTTTCCATATAACATCTGAGAATTCCTTACAAATATATTCCAAAACCTTTTCATTGTCATTATCTGTCTTAGTTGAAGGGAATAATCACTCACTACCCGATTTAAGAGAAATGCTCAGTGCCAGAGCAAAACCATACATCAAGCACTGATGATCCATTTCTAAGAGTGCTCTGGCATAATTCAGAATATCTAAACCAAAAATGTCACTCCACATAGCCCCGTTATGATCCAAAACTCATAAACAACTCCAAGAGAAACCAGAAATTTTAAGAGCCATATACAGCAGGCTCTAAATATTGCATTTGAGGTATGGAAACAGGCAGGCCATAAGAGGGCAAAGTGCGAAAACGGTGTGCAGTGTTTTGGTAGTTGGCTTTTACTGTGGGACTGTAAGCAGTGACCTTCCGTTTTATTTACGGAAAGTTTGTAGTAAAGTGTAGCACATGCTTTTTTACTTATGTTTTATGATTCCAGTTATATTTTTTATATGACAGCAGTCGATAAAGCTGTTTTTAGCCATTTTGAGGTGTCCTGAAACCATGTTTCCAAGCATGATATCTAGAAAACATGCATAGAGAAGCATAGTTTTATAAATGTTTTCTTTTCGTAGAAAAAATATTAAACACATGTGCAGTAATATTTCTTAAAAAAAACTTTCTCCTCGGTTGTATTAGGCTCTTAAAGTGTAGATGCACCGAGTGCACACGGTGCACCACACTGCCATCTGTCAAACACACACTTCCTGCTGCAACATCATGCAATGTATCAACCACTGGCATTTTGATATTAAATGCAGCCACCATTTCTCGCTACTGAGGCTAGAAGTTAATCCGGAGTCTAATAAACCTAATACGATTTCTGTATACCATTTACTGAGTACTCTTTCTTTAAAACCTTACATGCACACGTGTGCACACACACACTCACACACACACATAAAAACCCCCTCCAGATGCTTTGATGACCCAGTCAGACCAGTGTATCTGGTGTACTTTTTTTCTCTACAGCAATTACTTCCACAACAATCTGCAATCTGTTGTTTGAGAGATTTACATTTCCCAACTAGCTCATTAAGTCGATTTTCGTGGACTACACGTGAACACTTGCTGAATCTGTTGCACGTTCTCGTCTGACATACATGGCCACCCAGACACCACCATATCAGGTGGGCTACGCCTGTATTCATGACGGAATTGGCGTTGAACAGTTGGCACCAATTCACATTTCGCAAAGTTAATGATACAGAATGCCTTCTGTTGTTCCATCGCCACTGTGATGTGGACTAACACCCAACACATGCTCTTAGTGCGATGAAAGAAGCTTCCAGGGCCATCTATTGGCATACAAATGAAACCTTAGGCCATACATACCCTTCTCCCTCACCGCCTCACACCCCATCCATACTGTCACACCGGACATGCTGGCATGAGAGTGGAACGAGTTTGAGTTTCGCATCAGTGTTGTTTGTTCTGTTTGTGGCGATCACACAGAACATTTATGAAGATATGGTACAAAAACTTCATTGTTTCTCGGGTCATTTGAGTGATCAAACAACATTGTAAGTTATTTGGTTGTGATAATACCGACCTTCAAATTTGGGTATTCTTTTTTACTCATCCTGTATTTTGTATTAATCCAAATAACAGGTACAGTGATACTGTTTTCTGGTAAGGACTATGTACGGGATGTTTTCAGAGATTATTTTACAAACTTGGAGGGTGGGTTCCTTTCACGAAAACAAGAAAATGTTAACATAAACATAGGTCCAGAAATCCTTAGTTTTGTAGTTATTAATGAAAGTTTTGTTCAGGTTATTGCAAGGTAACCAATAGTAAAATAAATTTTGTTGAATAATTGAATTAAGTGTATGCTGATGTCCTCATTTGTATCCGCTATGGTGGGTGTAGGAGTATTTAACAGAGAATGACACCGACATGTGTATGTGTGTCAGGAAGCAAGAGGGTGACATTTTGAATATTTTCCTTGATATTCTGAGTTATGACAGTTTTGCTGATGCTAAATACAGAAACTCACGGTAAATGGTCGAAATGACATTCTCTTGCTTTCTCGCACACATGCACAAATTGGAACATGCATTGTTGCACCCTGTCAAATTCTCCCACATATGTCCTAGAGAAGGGCTGCAGTTGTCTCAGTGGCTAGAGCACTTACCTCCCACTGAGGCGATCTGGGTTCGATTCCCTGCGGAGTTGGTACCTAGAGTTTTGCACCTGGGAATCATTCTGGATGATGCTGTTGGTTGGCTGGTTTTCTTGGGTATCTACCTTTTCCGCTGCCTTTTCATTCTGGCGCTGCACCATACTTAAATCATGTCAGCCCTCACCAGCACGTAAGACCTAAATGTTAAATGCTGATCAAAGTATCTTCACTTCCCTTCTTCTGCCATTGAAGATACAAATGAGGGCATCAGCATACTTGTATCCATAAAATACCTGAATTAACTAACAGCATAAATTTTACTATTTGTTACTTTGCAACACATTGAACTAAACTTTAATTAATAACTCGAAAACTAATAACTTCTGGACTTGTGTTTACATGGACTTTTTTTCTTGATTTGATGTTTAGAACCTACCTTCAAAGTTTGAGGAAGTATTTCTGAAACACTCTGTATAGATCTCAATAAAAAATCCCTCAAAAATACTTTTTTGTCCACCTAACATATATACACTGATCGTAACGTTTCAAAAATGGACATTGTTGAAAATGTCTAAAACTACGATAAAGTGAAAATGGAAGCACTTGTCGCTGCGACTCATCCGAAAGATGTTCATAGAATGAGGTGGGAGACAAGCTGTCAGAAGAATGGCAGTTGATAGAAGAGCTAAGTGTAGTCTCAAGCCTTAGTTTGACGTAGTAGTTTGCTGTTGTTTGTAGACTTATATTGGAAATATTTGTGGGAATACAAAAATTTGGTTGAGGCTACAATTGAAATATTCTTATAAAAATAACTGTTAGTGTAGCTTATAAACTTCGAAATATGGTACAGTAGAATTCCAATTATCCGAACGCTATCTGAATCGCTGATTATCCGAATCACTTTCAGAAAGTAATTTTAAGACGGAAAATGTATGTTTACATGTACTGTAATTCGCAAAATAATGATCTACCTACACGTGCTATTGTCCTTCCCTCCGTGAAGCTAGTGTAGGCACAGTGCGAATAGTATTTGAATGATGAAGCGCCGTCTCATAGTGCAGTTTTATTATGTATGTTGGCTACACTTCTGTCCGTCAGTGTATCGTTGACCTGTTACTGTGATGGTACTCTTCGCGTTGTTGCATTGTTTTGTTTGTGAGTGCATTTTGTCCACCATGGCTTCTAAGAGAAAGTGTGTTATGTTGTCGTTAGCGGATAAACTAAAAATGACAGAGCAATCAGATAAAGGAGTTGTGGGTAAACTGTTGGCTGAGATGTACAGTGTTGGACAAGCAATGATTTCAGGCATTAAAAGGAGCAAACATACACTTTTAAACTTCGAGTCAGTGCTTGAAATTGTCGATGGAAGTTCTTTAAGAAAATCAATGAAGGCAGCAACAAGCAAAGATTTAGATGACAATGTTTTCTAGTGGTGTTTGCAGCAACATTTTATGGGAAACCCAATTTCAGGTTCGATTCTTTGTGAAAAAGCTAAGATCATAGCTCAGAATCTTGGTTGTTCATCCTTTAAAGCAAGCAAGGGCTGGCTAAGAAATTTCAAGTTCAGGCACTGTGTCCGAAAATTAGATTTAAGTGGCAAGAAGTTATCAGCAGACTCCAAAGCTTCACGAGATTTATTGAAAAATTTTAAGTTGTAGCAGACTCCTACGATCCTGAGTTTTTTTTACAACACCGATGAAACCGTTCTTGTTTGGAAAGCTCTGTCTAAAACTACAATAGTCTCTAAAAGAGTATAGTACTCCAGGTCATCAAGTTAGTAAAAAGTGTATTACGGTGCTTAACTGTGCGAACTCTACCTGAAGCTATAAAATACCCCTTCTGTTGATAGGGAAGTCAAAAAGCCTAAAAGCATTTAAAATTGAGAAAAAACTTCCTATATTTTATAAAAACTCACCCAAAGCTTGGATGACTGCAGCATTGTTTACCGAGCGGTACGACGAAAATTTCTTCCATGAAGTGAAAACCACCAAAAATCGCTTGGAAAAAAAGGCAGTAAATATCAATTTTTTTACCGCCAAACGTTACAAGCTTGTTGCAACCAATGGACCAGTCTGTTACCGAAACCATGAAACACCGTTACAGAAGGCAAGTTTTAAGGAAACTTTTCATAGAGGGCAAAGACAAAGTTGTGTTGGCTAACCACAAAAAAATGAATTTGAAAGATTTTTCTTACATGGTGGCAAAAGCTTGGAGCTTGGTTAAGGCAGACAGGCGTTGAACAAGTTAAAAGGCATATCAACTGAAGAAGAGAAGGAAACCGAGAAAAATTAAAAAAGAAGCTAAAGAAAAGGAAAGGGAAGAGACAGGAGAAGATGAGGATGACTTGTCACTTGAGGAATTAAGAAACATTCTTTTGAAAATTCCTGAATGTTCAGAAATTAGTGCTGAAGAAGTAGGAGAGTGGATGGTGCGTGATTTGTCAGACCCTGGGTTTCAAATTCTAAGTAATGAACTTATTGAAAGTGTGAGAGAAGAAAGTGTCGAGGAAGATGACCTTAATGTCAAAGTTGAAGCAGACATGGGACCATCAGCTAGTGAAGCATTTGCCGGCCTTGAAACTGTGTTAAAGTGGATGGAGCGTCAGCCCGAGTGTGACCACACTCAACTTCTCACTGTCACGCAGATGCGCAATTTGGCTGCCTGAAATTGATGAAGACAATCAAACAGCTTACTTTGACCAAGATGTTCAGCAAACAGTGATTTTTATTTACTATGTATGTACTAATTAATGTACGACACTTGTTAAGTACATATGCTATGTAACATGTAAAAGTGTTGTCCTTTCATGTAATTAATTAAAAATGCACACAGTACCGAAAATAAGCTCTTTTTTTAATTCACAATTTATGTACTCCTTTTTCGGAAAAATCCAACTATCAGAATTTTTGACTATCCCAATAGGGTCTGGTCCCAATTGATTCAGATAATTGGAGTTCTACTTACTTTGTGTGTTCCAAAAATTACTTCGCTGGTACTAGAAAACAAGCTGTGTTATTAAAAGTTGTATATATTAGCACCATTAAGAGTTGTTGTGTACATTAGCAATTGAAATGTTTCTAGATTTATGATAATCTATAAAATCAAATCTGTTGGGGTGGCTGCGGAGGGGTCAATTTATGTAATCAGTAGGTAAAATAATAGTACACAGACATTTGGAGGTTACGAAGATATTGTGTATAATAAAGTTATATACGTATTATGTTATTGATCCTTTAAATAAGTTTGTATGGATATTGAGAAGTATAGTAAACATGTTATAAATTATAAACGTATGTGGGATATAAATTAAAAACATGCTTGTGAATTCTTAGTGTAGGAAGGCAATCAAGTTTATATATTATCCTTAAAGTGGAATATATTACAAATATATAAAATTATAGCTGGTACTTTAAAATTTGGTGATTTACTTGAGAAAATATGTGTAATGTGTTTTCAAATTGTGCTGGGGTTTTCCCCAGTCGTTGCATTTTGGACTCTGGATTGAGCCATGTGCGCTATGTGAATTTATCCTCAGCCTGGAAGTGTTTTAATTTTCTGATGGACGCTTGTGTGAGCGCCATTCTACGTCCTGGAACTTTCATCGCCAGCCTGCCTCAATTTCGGGTAAGGTTGGAGCTTCTTCGAAGCCGCTCGTGCTCCCACTCCTGTCTGCCCCTTTTTTCTCCTCCTCCCTACTCCCGCTTCCCACCCATTGGCACCTACACGTTCGCTCTGGTCTGGCACTCTGGTGCTATCCTCGATCCTGATTAGCCTTCTCGGCACTCTGTCAATAAGTTTGATTCAACTTTTTGCGTTCTGTTATTTATTTGGGTCGTTCGAGCTCTATTTTCGTGGTAAGTCTCGTGTCAATTTATTTTGAGTTCAGTTAATTTCCGGTTTGTTAAGTTCGTACTGACTGCGTGTCAAGGGGTTGCGTGAAGTAACATTTAACTGTGCTTTATGTTGATGTTTGCGCTTGGAATGGGAACTTCACGCCACTGTAATTTGCATTTGTGTAATGAATTTATAATATAGCATGTACCTGAAGTCTTAAATGTTGGCTTTTCTTTATTTTGAAGGTAATAACAACCCTGACTCCCCATCCCGTCTTGTGTTCATGTCCAATTGGGGCACTAAATAATCCTTGATACATTTTGAACCCTTGGAGGTATAAAGTTTCCGTTAATTTGTAAATGAGGATCAAGTAAGTATATGGTCTGCAGTTAACTTGGCATTTGAGCTCCCTAGTTCTGTTATCAGGAGAGAAGGGCGAGGAGAAACTGATATCCTAGTTGTCCGCAGCAACTGCCAGGTTGATACTAGCAGAACGGAAAACATTCGGCGTGTCTCTTCAGTGCTCTACATAAGTGCAACATATTTGTGAATTGCAACAGTTGTGCTCGGGAATATGTATATATCGTTCAGGATAGGCGAAAACTATTATTTAAAGATGCCATGTTTTGCTTTTGTCTATCAAACATACGTAAGATTTCGGAAAATTATTCAGCTAACCAAAATTAATGGAAATGTTAATTTGGTAACTATTGAAAACCTTACAGTATCACGTTTTTAGAATTAGGGCTACTTGGTAAAAACAATTTCACCAGAATTATTTTGCGACATCGAATAGGTTACTATTGGGTTTAAATGTATAACCCTAGTAAAAATTCTAGAAATAAATGCTTGTAGTTTTAAAGGCCAATTCACATTGAAGTTGACATGGAGCTCCTTTTTTTTCTTTGCTTTAAATTTCTGCCAGGAATATCACTTGTTCGTGGTTATGTTGACGGAGTTAAATTTCACGTTTGTCGTTTAGGCTGTACAGGACTAATAAATATTTATGACGTTTTAAAAGTGCTTGTTTAGGTATGGCTTTGTTTTTAAATGTACCGGTCAATGTTTATTTATTATACATATATGTAATTAAAATTGTTTTTATAATTCAACTTTGGCGTGCACATAACCCTGCACGTACGTTTAATATTATGGCATGTTGGGTGCAACTTTGGGTAAAAATTAATCTTTTTTGACATTACTTAAAAGTTGATTAGCTACTTTTAAAACAATTTAGTGTGCCATTGGCAACATCACATTTATTAAAGCCATTAGTAGGGACCCTGGTTTTTCGCGAAAAGAATTTTGCCTCACTTTTTTTCCTTGCCTTACCTGCAGTTCTGCTTCGTGGTCAGTACGGTAATATGATATTTTAACTGTCACGAGCCTTGGGATTCTACCGGCGAATTACAGACATGTGTTGTTGCATGAACATTATTGTAATTGGCTGAGTCAAATGAGATACGTCACTTTGTAAAAACATGCTGCCAATAACCATGAAGCATAATTGCAGATGTGCACGTAAGGCACTGAAACAAAGTGGGGGAAAATTTTTTTCGCCAAAAACCAGTGTCTCTAGCCATTAGTCATATCTATGTTGCGATACTGTCAGCCACCTTAGATGAAAACTTATGTCTAAAGTTAAAAATAAACTCTGCCAAACTAAAGAGGCCGTCACACAGATGTACGTAGCATACGTTAACAACTTTTATGCTTGTGAAGAATTTAATTAATATGTTTTGTGAAGAACACTAGTTTGTAAACATCACTATAACTGGTTGGTTACTATGTGAGCATTTTAAACAAAGGTAGATTACATACAGATCCCACTTATGAACAAATTAACAGTTAATCTAACTACACTCTAAGAGCACAGGTACTTGGTCTGAAAACTACAAAACAAAAATCTTATAGAATATGTATCTTAGCAAAACTTGGTGAGACGAGAAATGGTACACAGTGCAATAGGTAAACCAGATATGCAATTACACGTTTATTTCAAAGCTCACACAATATATACATCTCAGAACAGTACATCTGTACAGAAACATTTGACTATGATGAGGTATAGTTATTACGTAAGGAATTACTGATTATTTGAAATGTAAGAATATTGTTTAGTGAGTACAAATTTATGAACATGCCAAAGACAATACACAAATATGTATATAAATATGATTATGTGCGAACAAATAAGATATATACCGGATGTTTCTTAAATAGAGGGGCAAACTCCGCTTGCGTGTTCCTCACGGAAAACTATGACGAAAACATATTTTGCACTTTTCACCTAAACGCGATGTTAAGGGAGTAATGGGCCTCTGAAGATAGAATTTTAAAACCTTATTTTCTCAAAATATCGGAAACTAATTGACATAAAAATACAATATTTCCAGCATTGCTTAATGCTATTGGGATCTGCAAACCAACAGAAAATACTGGTTGAAACCTTCCGCCCTTATGAAAATAGCGGGGGTAGCTACCCTCTTATTGCGTATAACTTTTTTACTGTCCGGATTTTCGAACATCTGAAGATGGTTTATTGAGTAATGTTACCTGTCTAACAAAAAAAGTCCTCTTGTTGCAATAGTCTAGAATTCATAGTTTTCTTTCAAATCACAAATGAAGCTACAGCGATAGAGTTCCCGAAACAATGGTATCGTGAGTTAGAAACATGTAGGTAACGTTGAATGTGCGCTATCAACAATTCAAGGAACACAACAAAATAAACACATGAACGCACTATTACCTATGCTGTATGATGTGTATCGTAGGTGCAAAACACAGGACTTAGGAGCATTCTTAAATGATGATATGCAAACACAAGGTGGGTTTGGATGGAAACCCATCACACGAAAATGGATAGGTAGAAACTTCACTGAAACCTTTAAAACGCAAATATCCAAATGTTGTGTTTTATTCCACAAAATGAATTTTATAGTACAAGTTTACCAGAAAGCCATCTTGTTTTTTTGTACATTAACTTTATTCGAGAAAGAAAAATTAGTGTGTTTCTTGTTTAAAAAAGTTCAGATTCTGTAGACATCAACAAGTATAATTTACTAGTAAAGAGTATTAATTGTAATATGAAAACTTCTGGCATTAATTTTGGTTTTCCATGTGTGGCACAGTTTCAGATCAGCAAAGAAATACCTAACAAAGTTATGCACTCTTTTGTTTTCAAATTTTGAAGCATGTGAAACGGTTCATTGTCAACCAGGCATTTTGGACGTGTTTGCAGATTCATGATGAGACGTGTTCGTGTATGTGCAGATTCGCAGGGTGATCATTTTGAACATTTATGTAATGTTTGCCTACATCACTTAGCAGCATTGTATCAAGCATTGATGACTGTGCCGTGTATTACAGAAATGCCAAGGAATAAACATGTAACCTTACTGATGTAATACCTTACATTAGATGCTAACCTTTTCGAGCTACCCCCCTTGAGGGCAGGACAAGTAAAAATAAGTATAGTATATTGAAATCTCGTTAATCCAATCTTGCGTGCCAGAGTTGACATTAAATTCCAAAAAAGTTTTTTTTACAAACATTTTTGTTATAATAGGATTAAAGAGACAGAATGCTACACGGATAATCAGAAAACTGATAGAATTAATCAAGTATACCATGGAGGAATATTAGTTTGTAAACCATTTAAGGCAGATGATCTGAAAAGAAAATACAATCGTTGAGAAATAATTTGTACATAGTTACATTTTGCATTTTTATTGATATGTAATGTGGTGCAATCTCTTTTTAGTGAGCCTGTATACAACAGCTAATTGTCTTTATTTAATAAACGTTGCCTACATAACTCTGTATGCTACAACTAGTTTGTTACATAAATTAATGTACCTATCTGTTCTTAATATGAGCATTTGATTCTGGAATGTGAAATTTTAATTATTTTTTAATCATAGTAGCAAACAATTTTTTTTTATTTTAAAATTACCTACAAAGCTATTGTGTGGGTGTTGTAGCTTTTGGCGCTGTTGTGAAAGAATATGAACAACAATCTCAGATAAATGCGAACTACACTGATGAAATTGGTGATGGAGATGATATGTCTTCTGTGGAAAGTGACGATTCCTTACATGTAAGTAGATATGTTTAACTTTTTCTGTAGATGAAATGGTATGTCCTGGTTATTCACACTTCGCTCATTATTCAAATGCTTGACTTGAGAGGGTTGTGATGTTCTTATTGCAGTATCTTATATAATTTTTGGTCAAGTAACTAATTTTGTGTTGATTGGTACAGAGTAAGTACAAGCAATTTTTAGAGTGAATGAGCATTTGTACAGGAAACCTGATGTGATAAACAGTGTGTGTAAATAGAAGAAGGGGAAGAGACAAATTGAAATACTGTACAGATGGCATGGAAAAAAAACTTGTCACTGAATTTTTACACTGGTTGATTATAATGATTGCCTTTCAGCCTTATTATATTGATATTATTGAAAGTGTTTGAAATAAATCATAAAATACAACAATCAGCATCAAAAGTGAGCAATTCATTTCATCGTTATGCACTGTAAACAACACAGTAGTCCTTCATAAATTAACCTTAAAATCACAAAACATTGGAATATTACCCTAATTTTTACAAATAAAACTTAGTTGTGTAAAATAGGGAAACTATACATTTGTGTATAATAGGAAAACTGTATTTAATGGTATCAGTTGCAATGTCAGAATAATAAACAAAATAAAAAAAATTTTTGTTTATATTTGCTAGGTATTTAATTATTGAAACACATCTCACTTGCATGTGGGTGATGAGGTGATTATATGGATTCCAACAGGTTACGTTTCAAGTTAGGTTAGTATTGTAAAGTTGAAGAGAGGTGGCAGTCAGGAGGATATTGAATGAATATCTCAGTGGAGGTGAGGTACTGACTCTGGTGAGATGAGGTTTACTTACCAGTATCCTCTAAACATCTCCAGGGGTTCCTCTGCAAGACTATGTTTGAGGCTGTGCTAATTTGCATGGCTCCGAGATGTGTTTTACAAGCGATGCTGTAATGAAGAGACTATACCCAATCTCTGTAATTGTGGCTGGGGATAGAATTATTTCCCAGAAGGATACATGAATGTATTTGGAGGATAGGTTTGTGAGGTAGATGAAGTGTTCTTGTCCCAGAATTCCACATATGGCCTGATACTCATATTTTACCCTTTCGTCCACAGCCAGACAGCAATCGCCAAGCAAAGTACAGTACAGTGAACTCTCAGTAACTCAAGACTTTTGTCTCCTGTACTTCAGATAACTTGAACAAAATTTATAATAATGATGATAATAATAATATTTACTATAATGAATAAATTTTTTTGCAATAAATACATAAACATTTTGTCTGCTTCATTTAAATTGATGAAAGTATATTTTCGAACAGCATTCCATTTAATAGTACAGTAATTCATTGCTACCTTATTTTTTTTTTTTGTGCTTTGTCATCCAACATAAGTTTGATCAGCAAAACAAGAGCAGTGGCATATGTCCAGAAATTTAGCAATCATGCTACCTAAATCTCAGCTGTCTCTAGAAGGTTTTATAATTTTACTCAACCAGTATTAGTGGAAGGGTTTTTAAACTGATCTTAACAAGTGTAAGATATGTAGCATTTTTTGACTTTAATTATTTGGATGTGACTGTAAATATAACATGTATTTGTATTGAACCACATCAGACAAATGGCTCACAATAATTTAAAATTTAATTCAAAAGTTGCACTGTTAAACAAAAACTTTGAAGTGTTTCAAATAAAAATTCTTTCATTATTAGCAACGAACATATTGTACACATGTCGAGTATGTCATTTGTAAATTTTATGCCAGTGACTTTGTACTGAAAATTATCAAAACATTTACAAGTTAATATTGTTAAAGTGTGAAAATAAATTTAAAATAACAGTATTAGTTTTTAATGTAATAAGGTTATGTAATTACATCTGGAAGTCTCTAATGATACCTGATGTCGAACACCAAATTATTATCAAGTGAAAAAAAAAAGTATATGAGTATAAAATGTGTGTAAAAATTAAATATAATTAAAGGAATTGTATGTACGATGTATGAAGAATGTGATTTTCAGGCTTAACCTAATGCCAGATGACCACCAGATTAGTATAGAGTGAAAATATTCAAAGTGCTAAAAAGAGTTAATGTGTAATAAAGTAAGTCTGCTATATGTGTACAAAAATGTAGAAATATAAGAGTGGATGTTAACAGTTAACACAAGTAAATAAATAAATTGTGTACCTATAGGTTAAGTGTGCAACTGTATACAGTATATCCATGGTGACTGTATGTAAACATTGCCAGGGCTGCCAACTATGGCTAGCCAATCATCAAGTCTTATGTCAACAAAACAAATAATTAGTCAGTAGCAGGACTATCAAACACCAGCTCACACGGGGGCATAAATCCTTCAGCAAGTGGCCATAACCTCAATTGCCACAAACAGAGAGCAGAGCAACTATTAAAGGGGGACAAACTATCTGCTTCACTCTTATTTAAGCTCCAAACACCATGGACTTATCCACAAAAATAAATGAGAATCTAAAATTAAATGCCCATACCAAGTATCCACATCAAAACAACATTGAAAAATAAGGGGGGGTTTATGAATTGTAAACAGACCATCTATAACTCTTGACAGGGGGTAAACGCAGCTCAGATATTAAATCAAAAAACAAATATTCATAATAGAAATTATTAAGGGGCACTGGAAATCGTTAAAGTGATGGATTAGTGTGGCCATGTGTGCTGTCATGGTGTCATTTCACATGTAAACATAACCTTAAAATCTGTAGGTCCTACATAAACTACCTCTGTAGCATCTTGAAACTAATTATTTTATCAAACTATTCAAAACAGTTACTACTATTATTGACTGCAGGACAAACTTCTTGACTAAAACATGAGTTTTTTCGGAACTACAGTTATTTATTTACCTCAAAAACTTTAAAAAGGACAAACAATCAAACAGTTTCAAAAATAATTAATTCCAATGAACAGGACGACGCGATTACTTCTTTACCATAATAATCAAACAAGAACAAAAAAAAAATTATGAACTCGGCCTCACACGGCCTTAAATAAAATAGCGTCAAAACATTCTACGCTATATAGTGACCCATAAACAGAACTTTAAATTCACAGACTAAAATTTAATTGTTTTCTCTCGTTAAGACAAAATAGAAGTTGAGCTCATGAACCCGCCTTTAAGTCTCAATTAAAAATATCTGGCCTCCTATAGAGGAACAACACTACGACATTACTGTAAACTATAAATCCTTCAGGTCGCGAGATACAAACATACAGACCGGCCAAAACTACCGCGTCTCTATTACTTGACATACAAAACATACTTCTCTAGCATCTCTACTAGGCGACACCGAATCTAAGGGGTGACCATGGTATACTTGTAATACAGTCAACGATATAACCAAACCGAAGACAAACAAAAAGTTAAGGGAAACACAAATTACTGATCAACTCGATGCAAATAGTGTAATTAACCTTTAACAAAATTTAGAAATAAAACATGTCGTGCCTTCTGACAGAAGATTTTAGGTTCGAACTCGCAACATCTTAATCCTGCCGCCTCTCCTTGCGCAGCTACTGTGTGCTACAGTCTTCAACATGTTTACCAACTAACCTGTTAACACCTCCGAGCTACTATCACCGTTCTATCGCTCTTGTCACATCCTTCCACTGTCAACGACTACTCATGACTACATCTACATAAAAATTGGCAAAACGTCTTATTGACTAACTAACACCAAAGATAATTCTCAGCTCATATCGAAGTCCATCCTTCCAGCCTCCTCCGGGCTAACCCTTGAAGAGCAAAACTCCGTCAAACATGTCCGTCGCTCGTCGCAGCCATCACAACACTCACCAATCACGTCCCTTGCTCACTGCGTTCAACACAACACCTCCCGAAACTATCTCTTACTTCGGGCACCTATGCTACCTTCGACCTTGAAGCTCATTCGCCTTTACTTCTCCCTGCCCTGAGTACAGGGTGCATGCACCGTCTGCAGTCGGACAGCATTCTTTACTTGGGAAAATCTTCCCAGCTCCCCGTGCTAAGCCCTAACTCATCTTCCTCTCGTCCACGCTGCTCAGCAAATCCCACGCATGGCTCGGTTATACTATCGTCTTCTACCGTCAGCGCCTCTACACGGCTTCAAGCCCTCCGGTCACGTACCTGCCGCACGATAACCAATGCCAGATGCATTCTCAGCGTCCCACGTGTTATTGCTACAGCCACCAACAGCAGATACTCCCGCGTCCGATAAATGAGACTAACTCACCTCTCTGCGAAAACTACGTGCGCTGTCTGTCTGCCTCTCTCATGAAAGCCAACTGAAATAAGACCTTGTGAGCGGACCCTGTGGGTCTTGGGGGAGAGTCTTAGTGCCCTGAGAGTATTGTAGTGAAGTTTGTATAGGTTTCTGTCTTTGGGGCTTAATCAGGGTTGAGTGGGATTCCTTCCTTCCTGTGGTTTTAGTTTGGCTGGGAAAATTGTTGTGAGGGAAGGGTAGCCCCGGTTGACGGCGCTGTGTTTTCCCCTTCCCCACCGGTTCTGCTTCTCCACTGGCCATGGAGGGAAGGGCCTGGGGGGGGAGGCTTAGTTCCGTCTGCCGAGGGTAGGGGCGTTGGGGAGAGCGGCCTGATGACTCGCGACTCGAGTGGAAGGCACTCACTCTGGTTCGGGTCTCGGTAGAGTGAACACGAGAGGTGCTAGAAGCCTGACAATGTTTGATGGTGAACCAAGGGGCCTGGAAGGAGCTACAAGGCGGTAGGCAGGTAGCAGAACGGTCGCGGGTTGCGACAGAGTGAACGAGAGCATCCTGAGTGTAAGGATCGTCTAGCAGTGACTCTTTTGAGAGTAACTGGTACTGCGGTAGGCGGAGTTATGGTGAGTCTTCCCGTCCCTCATAATGACATGGCCTGATGACCAGTGATGCGGATAGTCTGCAATTTGAGACTGAGGAGGTACGTTGGGGGAGTTTAATTGCCTGGTAAAGGACTCTGAAACCGGTAGCGGACAGCCGTCGGTCAAGTTGGGTCGTCAAGTGGGTGTGCATAATACAAGACGTCGGGGGAGGTTCGAATAAAGACGGCGTCAGTAACTTTCGCTAATTATACACAAATCCGTCGAGCTGAAGAGGGGCGTGAATGGTGTGAATGAAATTGAATAAAAGTAATGGATAGACAAAGGTACAAGATCGTGGTAAGGATTGTGAGTGGTGAGAACGATCGACACAGCCTTGAAATGATTATAAAGAGATTTGTTTAATTAGTGCAATGAGCCAAATTGGCGATCGAATTGTGTTTCTTGTATTTTGTGTAAAGTGGGAATTAAATGCAAATTTCTCACTTAATTAGTTTG